>JADLZL010002939.1:0-219328 GCA_015844335.1 Chrysopogon serrulatus | reverse complement strand
ACATGTGGTAGTCCGCTACAGTGACACCGCATTGGTTCCTCCCAGAGTCCACCCCCGCACGTAGGACTAGAAGGCAGAGCACGGCCTCAAGGAGGTGACCCCTTGTGTCTTAAAACCCCTCATTAGTTGATGCTCCTTACAATGTTTTCTGAGTTGGTAATACTTATAGATGAGAATGTGTAATATGGTGTAGGTCAGAGACTTTATATTTAGTAATTACATAGGTTTCTTTTTACTCTAATGGATCGCGAGATTGTTTTTGCATTACTTAGTGAGTCTCTATATTCTATCTCCTGAATACCATTTACCTCATTTACTTTGTTATCATTTATCATATTATTGACTATTTATTGCTAAAGCATTAGTGTAATTGGCTAGTGATAGGTCTCATTTATATTCTTCTTAGTCCTTATAAATTGCTTACTCCAAAATGAATAGAAGTGCTTTTTATCCTTTTGGCATAAAATAAATAAACGATACTCTAATACTTTCCTCGGTGAAATGCTACAATGGGAGAATTATCTTGTGTTATGGATATATTTTATAATATTATTATTAGAGTCACTATGTAGATTATTTTTTATCCTTGGTTTTTGGCATCATGTTAGGATGACAACTTAACGCTAAGGATAGCAAATTACCAAATGTTGTTCGGTCATGGGGGGATAGGTTACGGCAGCAGACGAGTACACCACCGTTGCCTTTGGGCTTGCCGCTGCTGTTGTGGGTAGTGATAGGGCCGACGGCTTTGCTAGTATTATGGATAGCGGAACGGCCGGCGGTTATGCCGAGGGATGGAATATAACTTTTCATGCCTCGATTCCGCTGATGGGTTAGAGAAAGCACGCCCCTTTCACTCTTCCGTTTAAGCAAGGATCTTCATAGGATATTACGATATCCACCCGCTCATAGAAGGTGGTAAAGTTGGATTGACAAAGAAGGTGGGTTTCAATATCACTTTTCAAACCCCTAACAAAATATTTCTCTTTCATCGCCGCAAGATTCACATGCTCAGTGCATACTGTGATGATGATCGAACATATTCATACCGCACCACCGACGACCACCCCGCTTCGCGTTTAAATTCTTCCAAATTTTGCTTGCATCATCCCGTCGAAATGAAATGTCGACGAATGCATCTGGAACATGGCCCAAGTGATTTGCCGAATCGTTGGTCGACGCGGTAAGAAAGTTTGCCCACCATGCGTATGCGGTGGGCCTTCAATTGTTGGGAAGCAAACTTAGGTTTTAAAAGGTCCGACAAATACAATAACAAGTCAAACTTGATCCGATCTATGACACGGCCAATCATTAGCCTCTAAGGGATCCTCACTTCTAGTGAAAATCACCGGGGACGGTCTCCGCGGAAGTCCCGCAGATAACGTGATCCTCGCCGTGATACGACGGCCACGATTCCTCATATGGTGCACGGATTGTGCCGATCTATTTCCCCGTAAATGTACTGAATTCTCAAGTGGCATTTACTAAAGTCGCCACCGTCAACCAAAGACCGGTGGTGCTAGGTGCTCATGGGATCTCACCTCCTTTGTGAAGAACCAAATAGTATGGCCGACATCTGTTATAGACAAGATCATACTTATTCACAAGCTGCATTTATTGAACTTTAAAAACATTAGTACAAACCGTCACACATGGGTTCACTTATTCATGTTACAGTCCGTCGTAGGCCGGGCATACCCAGGTTGACTACTTAGCACATAAGGATAACTATATTACACATCCATCTCGTGGAACTCAGCATTCGACTCATTGCCCAAGGATCGACTCGCAAGGGTCCCTCGTCCGCCCCGGACCTCCTCAGGTGACGGGCATTACTCCCAAGTGACACGAACCCAAGTCGTCATAAGCAATTACCGGGTACGCAGGATCGTGGAGGCTGTGCCGATGGTGGATCTTCTCGTAGGGCGGCAAAGTTGTACGCCTGAGATCATCCACCGTGCTACAACTCTTCGATGTAGTCGTAGCCATCGCCCTCCTTTCATTCATTGCACCCTCCAAACCACATGTCAAGACGAGCAATGGTCTCACTGGAGCTTGTGGATGGACCAAGATCCCGCCGCTTGCTTTTGGCTGATCCGCTAACTCCGGACTTCAGTTTGTCATTTTCGACGGTTGCCACAAGTGATCCTTGGTGACGGCTCGCCAACTCGCAGACAACTGGGCTTATCTTCTTCGCTTTCTGGATAGCTTTTTCAAGCTCGCTCGCTTTGGTCCGCCTCAAGATTATTGCGCGCTGTGCCAACAGTGACGTGGCACACCCTTAGAGCCGGCCATCTTATGAGTACCGCTTGGTACGGGCCATCCTGTAGAAAAGTAGAGATAGAGTCTATAAGATTGGGATCCTTAAAGTCAGCAAGAATAGGATTGATTTTACTTAACCCAACTCACTTTTATCGGGGATATTGTTATTAAACATGTTAATTAAGCATGATGCATGATCGATCCTACGAATCAAGCATAAAACTTTTAAATTAACATAAGCATAGTTTAATAATATAGGGCAAAAGAAAAGAATAAGATACTCCGCTTAAACTTTTAAATAGCACCTACTTAGGCTACTAGAAAGAAGTAAGACGGAGCAGAAGCAATTTTGGACTAAACCCTATTTAGCTTTTGGATCCCAAAACATTTTGAAGTTTTACAAAGCAATACTGTAAGTGTCTTTGTAAGCATCGCTCTGATACCCTCTGTGGCAGAACCTTCTAAATTATAGGGCCCACAAGCACCTGATATTGTCTCTAAGACCTCTGTCGATCATGTTTGTACACCATATAACCTAGAATGTTCCGTCGGGTGAAACCCCGATAAACCATGATTCCACCAGATCGATACTTACAGACATCACAAGATTACAAACAGCTTTCATACAAAATACCAGGAGTAGCGGAAGACTTACAATAACTTAATTTACAAACTTTTGTAAAACTTATACAAACCAGAGTATCATTATTACAAAATAGCGGAAGTATCATTATATAACTTTATTACAAACCACCCAACAGAAGTGCCCTGCCCCAAGGGCCACACAACCTATTCCTCATCAGATCCTTCCTTCGACAACCGTCATGCAAAGAAGGGGCCATAACACACTTGCTCACACGGTTCACCACAGAATGGGATTTAACAAACCCCGAGTACCAAAAAATACTACCCGCAAGACTTACCCGACCAAAAATTGAGGAGAAGACTCAGGAATGCTGGCTAATAGGAATCAAGGTGAGGCTTTAGCAAGATCAAAAGACACATTTGCCAGAAAGCGACTAAAGTTGATCCTTACTTTTCATATTGATTATCCTACTCTATAACAAACACTTATCAGCCATGTAATAATTTCAAAACTTTCCAGTCTCAACAACTTTCATCATTACTACGATGCTGACG
Organism: Chrysopogon serrulatus; assembly: GCA_015844335.1. Taxonomy (NCBI): domain Eukaryota; kingdom Viridiplantae; phylum Streptophyta; class Magnoliopsida; order Poales; family Poaceae; genus Chrysopogon; species Chrysopogon serrulatus. The sequence goes on along the minus strand of JADLZL010002939.1, from coordinate 215,926 downwards.
CTTGGTCAAGTTTCCCATATCGTGGAGCAACGACGATTCGAATCGCTTTATATACCCAGCTGGGGCTTCCTAGCCACACGATGTATGCAGGACCGAACATCTTACATACATCAACTCACGCTTGGACTTCTCCAGACCAGAACGGGTCCTAGCCACGAGAGTACAGTACACCATCTCCCTACGCCGTCTGTACGTCGACGGTGCGCTCGTAGTGTGGGCACACGCTACTTCCCGTCCCGGTTGTCCGTTCTCGTATGGATCATACAAGGGAGCTTACCGCCATTAGCATGCGACCACAGGATCACCACAACGAACGGTCCTTAACCGACACAAGTGGACGACACTACACCAGGGCACTAGCCCATCCTGATGCAAGTCACTCCACCGGCATCTCGATTTACTCATCATGTTCTTGTGCGTATCCCTGACCCGGCCAAGGTGAAGGATAGGCGACAAGCAACATCAAGTTTTGAATACTTTCTCAGAGCTGATATTGTTATCAACTTTTAAAACATTTCACAAAAGCCTATGCTAGTAGCAGGACTAAGCATGTACTAAACATTTTTGAAATCAAAATAGGTATCCGTGATAGTATCACAAGGTACCAGAAATGCATCAAATAGGATAGCACCCAACTCCTATACTTAATGCATCATAGTATCCACATGAAATCATAAAAGACTTTCAAGATTCAAGGCATGGTTTGAATGCATCCTGGGCTTGCCTTGGGGCTCGACGAAGTGAGGTTCTGATGGCACCGCCGAGATCGGGACCAACCTTCTCGCACTAAACACCTTCTTTCGCAGATAGGAGTTGGATCAACTCCCTCTTCGGACGGCACAACTACACGATTGAGATGCATGATTACAATGCAATAATAAAAGGAGCACGTGATAATGATGCACCGATAACTAATCTATCTTGAGTACAACTTTCCTTCACGATAACGCTACATTATGGAAGTATAACTAGCGCCGATTTACTTACGGACTAACGATACGCAAATAACATAAAATGCCGAAGGTCATTAGGGTTAATGACCTGGGGTCATCACCAATCCCATCTCCGCGCGGCCGCGTGCGACTCTCCCTCCCTCTCCTTCACCGACAGCGGTCCCCACGCGTCGCCTCCTCTCTTCCCTCCTCCTTTCTTCTCGACGGAACCCGACGGGGCGATCGACGGTCCTCGTCGGTGGTGGCTTCTCCGGACTAAACTAATCTCCGGATACTCCCTTCACCGAACCGCAGACTAACGAGCTACTAAACGTTACTAAGCCGCTACGGAGCACGCACGACGGACCCGCTCGCAGTTGGTTTGACGGCGGCGCTGTTCGCCTACGACACTAACAATGTTCCTCCAAATAAAAATTTATAATTCCCTGCAAAGAACTCGTCACGATGAAACTATCTAGCCAACTCCTTCAATCAACGGAAACCCACCTGAACGACTTAAACGACGATGGCGGCGGTTCCTAAGATGGCGGAGCTCATCTGGAGCGGCGCTCCTGGGCCAAACCACACAAAGAAGATAGACACAACCGATACCGCTTTCATGGTCGAGCTCACCGAGGTTTCAAAACAACCGCAAGCAAAGAAGCTTGGAGATGGGCGGAGAGGAAGTTCACGGAGACGGGGCGGCGGCGGTGAACTCCGCGACGACGACACATTCCGGTGACACTGCGGAACCATCGACCGAACCAAAGCGAAGCAATGCAGTTTTGAGATGATGGCGATCACGGCAGAGAAAACGAATTTGATAGAGAACCAACGACGTGGGTTATGGTGATAGTGACTAACCACGGGCGCGCCGCTGCCGGACAGGAAGAAGATGATGATCGCCCGGGTGATTCCGACAACCAAAGATCACGATTGGTGGCTCGGGCGCAGCGCAAGGGGGGGGCGAAAACTGTGTGCAAGCTATTGAAATGATGAGCGAGCATGGTGTGTGAATTTGATAGAAGAGCAACGACTTACCGGGCGAGCGTGGAAGAAGAAAAGGGATGCCGATGGCGGTGGATGGCTTTTATAGGCCGTGAGATGCTCGGCAGTGGTCGGTGGCTTCGCGACGGCGGCGAAAGTGGTTGGCGACGCTGAAAGCCGGAAACGCTACGAGAACGGCGCGACGGCGACGGCGAGAGACTCGGCATGGTGGCCGGGCGAGGTGGCAACCCCTCCCCTCCCCGCTCATCTTACCAGCGAGGGGGATATTTCTCTCCTTTTCAAATTACTCCAAGATTTTGAATAGAAGTTGAAAAATTCCCCAAAATATAGATTGTGCAATTTTTCATGCTCTACAACTTTGGTTAAAGGAGTTTTATCAGAATCCAAATAATTTTGAATTGCATTTCAAATTTGAAAATAGGGCAAAAACCCTAACTTCAAGGATTTCAAAATTACTTAAATTTTGAATAAAAGATGAAAATCTCCAAAAAATAGAAGTTGTTCCATTTTTCAAGATCTACAACTTTTATTTAGAAAGTTTCTCATGAAACCAAATATATTTTGAATTGGAGTTCAAAAGTACAAAAGGGACATTTTCCAATTTACTCAACTTTTTGAAATTAGTTTTACATTTTATTCAAAACTTGAAAAACTTTATATACCAAACTTGTAGAGCTCAAAGAGATGTATAATCTGTATTTTTGAAGTTTTCTCAAATTTTGAATATTTTAAGATGAAATTGAGAAAAGGGGCAAAAGGCTTTTGAATTTCAAATTTTTGAAAAGGATTTTCAAATTGGATCTTTTGGGCAATTAATTAATGATGTTGTGATACTTTTCAAACCCAAACAATGACATATTTTCAAAGTACAAAGTTCATACTTTGAAATGGTGACAATGGTTAGCAACTTTTATTTAGAAAATTAATTATGGTTAGCTCATCAAAATTGAAAAATGAAATTCAATTTCCAACACTTAGCCACTTGAGCTAGGGTTTGGGATTTGAATTCTAAATTCAAATTTAATTCTTCCTTGTACCTCATTTGACTTATAAAAACATGTTTGATGTGTAAGTCAAGGTTAGCCAAACACTTGCAAACATCAAGGTTGATTTTAATTGGTTGCTTTTATAAACAAAAGCAAAATTGTAGGTGAAGTTTAATGGCATACACATACGATATAAAAGAGCTCAAGCAACCCTAGAATTAGATAAACTCATTTTAGTTGTATTCATTAGGTTCTCTAATCATGAATGCTTATGCAATGATGGTGATGACATGGCGGGTTTAGGTTAACGAACACTAGAGGTGTTACACTCCGCCTCGGCAGCCCACGCCTCACCCAGATCCCTTCGCGCGGCCCCGCTACCGTCACTGCACGCCACGCCCGCCGCCTGCCGTGTCGGGCCCGCCACCATCGGCTGCGACGCCGTGCGTGCTCACCCGCCATCGTCAGATGTAGTTAGGGGCAAATCAGTCTTTGTTTAGCTACATTAATAATTAGTACTCCCTTTGTCCCAATATAGTGGACATTGTAGACTTTGAAGGAGTTACCAAGGCCACCACCAAATGACCTGCGTGTCCCTACAATTTCAATCATTACATGTCGAGATAATACTGAGGTTCACCTTCTTAGAATGCATTAAATACATGTACAGACACATCCGGAAGATTGCAAGGCATCTTGCATGCACAATTTTCATTAAACTAATAAATAGTTCACCTGCTATTCCATGTTGTAGTGGACGGCAGTAAATTGATTGAATGACTGGTGCTGTACTTGTCTACTATTTTATCCTAGCTGTCAGGGTCTTGTTTAGATTGTGTAAAAAGGTGAAAAATTTTCAACTTTGCAACTGTAGCACGTTTCATTTGTATGTGGCAAATATTGTCCAATTATGGACCAACTAGGCTCAAAAAGATTCATCTCGTGATTTACAATTAAATTGTGTAATTAGTTATTTTTTTTTACTTACATTTAATACTCCATGCATACGGATAGAAACTTGATGTGATGGAGAGAGAGAGTGAAAAAAAGTTAGAATCTAAACAAAAGCCTAAACGTCTTTCATTTTGAAATCTTTTTAAACTCTCAAAACGTCCACTATATTGAGACAGAGGGAGCAATCTTTATATTAAATAGAATCAACTCTTTACTAAATAGCCCTATAGTATAGATAGTCTTCTGACCACACAAGGTGCCAGTAAATGCAATCGATCTGTTCGTACGCCCTGGCTCTGGGCCCACGCGTGCGTAAGCAAAAAACACACGCTCGCCGTGCTCGGTGCCCCTCTGTCTTCCTTTCGTGGCCGCATCAGGCCATCAGCATCAGCAACACAGCCCTGCCCGAGACAGAGATGGACTCTGCTCTTCCACGAGTGCCGCCGGGAGACCTGCCGGCGGCTGATTCCGCAGGTACTCGTCTCCACCCCTTCCATTGTTTGCTGGTGCGCATCAAAGAGCTTTGGCCTTTACGAAATGGAAGGAGAGGCTTAGGGTTTTTTTTTTTTTTAACTTGTTAGCAAGACAGTAGTACTAGAAGAGAACCGAACAGAATGGCCCAGACAGGGTGGCATCCGGCAAGGGACAGAGGAGGTTGGGATGCTGGCTTGGGGAGGGATTTACTTCTAGAGACTGTCTCCAACAACCGCTACCTAAAATGCAGGACTCATTTGTCCTTTAGGTAGCGCCACAGGTAAAGAGTTTAATATCTTTTCACCAACAACAAGACCAAAAGACAATCCTTTTCTACAAATAGGTCTTTAGGAGAGAGGATACTTTTTGGGTTATGCCTCTCCCTGACATCAAAAATGGGTTTTTCTATATAAGTATTCTGTTGGTGGCTATAGGTATTATACTGGAGACCCATTTTGAGTTTGGGTACCCCAATGGGTCTCCTCTTGGAGACAGCCTCAAGCTGTATTTTGGGCACGCAGTGATGCAGATAAACTTTTCTTTTTCTGGCCGAGTCGGGGTTACCAGAAGCCACATCTCAGATTGCAAGCTCGTTCTTATTCGTTTTAAAAAAAAAAAGTTACTGTGGAGATGATATGCGTTAATAGACATGGTTTTATTTTATCTATACTCTTTTCTTTTCACCTCCTTGGTCCTAATGTACATAACCATCTCAAATGGGCTTTCTCGTCTACCTGTATGAAATTCTGCTTGTTCAAGAACTAACTCTAAGACCCTCGGTTTTATCTTTTGATTGAGGTAGCAATGATGTGAGGAGTTGGGGATGCGATCAGTCGATTAATTCATGATTGATCCTCTTTTTGTTGTGCGCTTTGGGAGATTAGATCATCAACACCCAAATTGGAAGGAACTTCCCAAATCCCCACCCATTGGTGGAGGGATTATTTCCATTTCCATTTCCATCCCCAAGTTCAGTAGCTCCTACTAGGCAAGCAGCTAAGCTTGCATTCCTAGTACTCTGTATATTGTTTTGTATTTGGCTTCTTGTGCCTCACCTGAGGAAAACAAAGGGCATGTCACCAAGAACACTTTACAATATGAGCGGCTAGGACATACTAGCAGGGTCAACTAGCTGTGCAGCTCATTATTTCTTTCTTACTTTTCTCTAGATGAATGCATCCCACCAAAAAAGAGGGGGACTTGGCACAGTGATCAACCTGCGCCCTTCATTCCACCAAAGAAGAGGAGGATCTGGCGGAGTGTCCAGCATTCCGAAGAGCAAGTAAATTTCTTTTATTGATTGGTTCCAGACTTATCAATTGTATATTTATTTCTCTCTATCATTGATTCATTGTCATGAAAAGTGCATTTCTCACTGTTATTAGAGGAAAACAGTGGCTATTTCTGTTTCAATAAGTTCATTTGTACTTATTTTGGTTAGTATGTTTCTTTTTCCATGGAGTGTTTGGCTCAATAGTTCTATGTGATATGTTTCTGCAAAATATTTCAAGTTTTAAGAAAATGTGTACTTGTATCGGTGCTTAATGGAATATTTCATAGCTAATGCAACAATCTTATTTCAGTCTGTTTAAAAAAGATAATTCTGGGAGCCTAGGAGGTGGTGATCTTAGAGGATGAGCAAAGGGTTAGGAACATTAACAAGTTCGATAAAGGATGTTGTTGTCTTATGTTGCAGAATTTTCGTGATCCTATTCTCAATATCTTTTGTATTATTAATGGTATTTGAAAGTGGTGCCATGTTCCATCCATAAGGAATGGCATCAGTGGTGGTTTTCAAATGATTATAACTGTACAGAACCATTGTACGAAAATGGATTATGGTAGCTGCAAGTCAACATATGAAAGGTTTTAAGTACCATCAGGAGCTGTTGTTTGAAGTTAATGGATGCTTCTTGATTTACAATGGTTGGTTTTGTATGGGACTTGAACCAAACTGCAATTTAGTGGAAATATATAGTAGGAAATGCACTGATGTTCGGGCCCTCTCTTTGCTTAATCTAATGCTTTCATTTTGCTGGGTTGATTTATGAATAAGTTTTGAAGTATTATGCAACGAAGGAAAGTATATGGTCCCCAAATATATTTTGTTATGAATATGTTCTTCTCTTCACAAGTTGTTTTATTAGTTAGAGATAGAAGTATGCAGACACAGAAAACGCATGCAGTTGCTTTTTGTACAAATAGATAGAATACTTCATGGCCAACTTAATTAAAGAAAGAATCTTTTTGCTGCAAAATAATGGGACAGCAAAGTTTAAAAGTGCCTTAAATAACTAGCATCCTGTTTCTTCTGCAGGATATTGATTGGATCAGTGCGATGCCAGATGACATTTTGGTTAAAATTCTTTCTTTAGTGACAATAAGGGAGGCTGCAATGACTAACTGTCTTTCCAGCAGATGGAGACCCCTGTGGAAAAACGTCCACCGGCTCAACCTTAGCGCCCGTGCTTTTGGGATGCAAGTGCTAGCAAATTCAAATTATCATGAAAATCCTGATCTCTGGAGTTCAGAAGCTATGAAGTTCGTGCATAAAGTAAATGAGCTTCTGCGGCATCATAATAGTAGTAGAGTCCAGGAATTCAAAGTTCAGTTCCCATTAACATCAGCTCATGCTCCTGACATAGATCGCTGGGTTGCGTTTTCTGTGACGTCTGGTGCCAAAAACCTCAAACTATACCTTCGTGACGTGGATGCTATGGTGGCTATACAACATGTAGAGCCCTACAGCTTCCCTTTGAAGCATTTTACTGATGTGGTAGGCTGCAAATTGCACCAGTTGTGCCTGTCAAATTGCAGTCTAGAAACAGTTCATGCAAACCTTAGTGGGGTTTTTAGTGGGTTTTCTTATCTTGATTGTCTTAAACTCGACTCTGTGTCTGTGGTTGATGCAGTTCTTCTGAATATCATGTCCAGTTGTTCTGCTCTTCGCTTCTTGGGTCTGAGAAAATGCCATCAGCTGATTAATTTGAGAGCTTCTCATGCGCAATTGTTGCACATGGCAGTTTATGACTGCAAGTGCTTAATAAGTATCAGTATTCATGCTGAGAAGCTCGTGGATTTCTCATACGGGGGTCATAAGGTGGATGTCCACTATGAATATGCGCCAGTTGTTCACAGTCTCAGTATTCATTTTGTGAAGAAGAATGAATGTCCTTTAGAGTGCATAGGTGCACACACTAAGCTCAGAAGTTTGACCTTGCAATTTCCCTCACGTTTACAGGTATGTAAGTATTCTGTGTCAATGATGTGTGCTTCTGTACAATTTCTACTCTTGCTAAAGTTTGCGTTTATTTTTCTTGTGCTATATCAAGGTACCCTGTGTGCTGCAAAAGGGTGAAATATTTGCCGGTCTTAAGGAAATTGTGTTGTGTCTCTTGACATCTTGGAAAGAGCACATCCATTCGTTGGCTTATCTCCTGAAAGCTGCCCCTGTTGTTGAAACATTTAAGCTTGAGGTAAAGCTGGAATTGCTAATCAACAGTGTTAAAGTGATAGATTGGGGATTTTTCCTAGTTGCATGATGGGTACTGGTCTGTTTTGTTTATATTAAAATTCTACCTTTAAGCAATATATATGTCCTCAAATTACACTTGCTAAAATGGCCAAGCCAAATTGGGATACTCAAAATCTCAAACTTGGGAAATTAGCGGAGTCAGGTCCTCTGATTCTCGTGTGCTGCTAATTGCTACACATAGATATCTTGCTCTCATTTATATTTTATATCAAAGCATGTAGGTGGACATGACTTTTGAAGCAACTAGTTTTAGCCATTATTTGTTAGGCTTGGGCAAATCTTATACCAGTTTATTTATTTGCAGGTTTATGGAAATTTGCAACCATTGAGGAAGCTGGAAGTTAAATGGCCGAGAATTGTATTCTTAGTGCCCTCCACACTGTCAAGATCGGAGGGTTTAGTGGGGAAGCTGAATTGTTGGAGCTCTTGTTTTTTTTTCTGCTAAGGAGGTCGCCGATGCTTAAGGATCTGCTAGTTGACCCACATCCATGCCACTACAGAGGCTGTGGCCGATGGAAGAGGGAAAAGTATGAAGATGCCACGAGGTGTTACTATGCGAGAGGGGGGTGGCTTTGAAACACCTGTCCCCCTGAAATTCCATCTACTGTAAAGTTTAGCGTTCTGTGACTTGCGTGCAGCGTGCTTGCGCAAAGGATGTTGCTGATTATCGGTAAGAGGGGTGTTTTGAGAATGCTATAGCCTATGGTCAGAACACATACCAAGTGTGCTATGATTGTGTACTGGTAGCAACTGAATGTAGTTATGAACAAATGCAAATGTAAGTAAGTACTGTGCTGTGTAATTAGAATGCTATGTTATATAGCCTTGATCGTTTGCCTTGTTTTTTTTGACGTGTTGGGATATTTGATCGTATTTCCCTTGTTTGCTGTACTTGTGTGCTGGTGCAGTTAGTGCAGTACACTAGTACACTCATGCCAGAAAGTATTTTTCTTATCTAGCAAGTGTGCACTCTAACGTTTCTGTTTGCTAGGCAGATGTGTAACTAACATACATAGCTTAGTCTGAATCAGAAGAAAGGCAGAGCTTGGGAGATGTGGAAACACTTCAACGATGCTTCCCTGCATCTAAACGAGGTCCTGTAATCTGTGTCTGATGATGTTCTGTTGTGTGCAGCTGGGTAGAAGATTCAAACGCCTCTAGTGTTCTTATCGTCTAGAATCAAGATTATATGCCACTATCAAGCAATTACGAGAATGAGATTCAGATAGACAAAGTAAATGGTATGTGTCATCATGTAATGCCAAAAAAAAAAAATAAAACATCATGTGGAAAAAGCATGATGCTAACTAATTAAATAAATGATGTTGAAAGAAAAAAAAAAAATGATGCTAACTAATTATATAAATGATAAATTTTGTGGAAAACAAAAAGATAAAAAAAGTGGGGTGAGAGAGGCTCGAACTCTCGACCTCAGGATAACTCGCTTTAGCTATGAGACCTACGCGCTAGCCAACTGCGCCACCACCCCTTTGGTCACTTTCGACAGTTGTAAGGTTAATAATATCTTCTATAGTTATGCATTCTGAACACTACTAGTCAAATCTATACTATATATATACATCTTGCAAAAGCAATTCCCATGAAATTTCAATCTCTCCGTGCAACCTAGCGAGCCACATCATTTAGTACATGGGAATGTTTGGTCTCTAGCTAGCCACGCTTCGCATTGGGTAATCAAATTAGCCAAGTGCTCGGCTGATAAGTTCTCAATAGTCAATACTTCATTTCGAGCTATTAGTTCTGTGGAGCTAATTTTTAGCTGCTAACAATTAGCACTAATAGATCTGAAGATACGCAAATTATGTCCAATTCGCACACTGCTGTTAACATCACTACTGCTGATGTTCAGAATCTTGTTTGTTGAGGTCACTGTATGCCTTCATTCTTAGAATCGGCGAGTTTCCCTCTAGTTTTTTTAAACACCCTAGGGACGGTCACGTTTCTCTAGGGTTAGATGAAGTGGTGGAAACTTAAGCACCTCCGTCTATGGAGGCTGTCGTTTTAAAACTTTTTTTGAGCTTTATGTTTGGCGAAGTTCTTTATTTAAAATATTTATATAAATAATAAAATAAATCAATCAATATTTAAGTATATTTGTTGATAAAAAAATCATAATGAAATAAATTATATTTATACAAAAAAATTGAATAAGGCGAATGATCAAATAAGATGGCACAGGTCAAGGTGACAAACTCAATGGGACGGAGGGTATCTTTCTCTAGGATTAAGTGATTTCGTTGGAACAGATCCAAGGAAGAAGCCTAGATAAGCCACGTTGGCACCCAGGTGTGCTGTTTCCCTAGGAAATTGATGAGAAATCTAGGGGACGACTGCTGTACCAAACCCCAAACCCTATCTCCTGAAAAATTCCCCGTGAAATTTTCTTGGCGCCTGTGAATCTTCCGCATCTCCCTCCACACGCCGCATCTTCCCGTCCGTCCTTGCCGCGAGCGCTCCCTCCGCGCGCCGCCGTGTGGAGCAGGCCGTCGCTGCTCCCTCCGTGCGCCGCCGCCTGGGTTGGGCCGCCGCAGCTCCCTCCGTCCTTGCCATGGGCGCTCCCTCCACGTGCTGCGCCGCCACTCCCTCCGCGTGCTGCGCCGCCACTCCCTCCGCGCGCCGCCGCAGCTCCTCCGACCTCCGTGCCGCTTGGAGCACGCCGCCGCAACTGCACCACACGGATCTCCCTCTGCTCGCCCTGCACGGAGCTCCCTCCCCGCGCTGCACGGATCTCGCGCCCCACGCAATTCGTTTTTTTTTATCTCAGTCTGGTAAATTTCTAATCTTTTTTTTTAATCGTGTAGTGTGTTTCCAGGTTCTCATGTTCCAATTTTGCTTCCTCTACCGTTGCTGTCGGAGGCTTTGGAGACATCTACATTTTGTTACATAATATTGTGAGCAGTTTACATCAATAATAAATTTGGTGAAATTTTTTGGTTATGCAGATTGCATCAATAAACATTAACTTAACAAAGAAACTAATAAGCTTGTCCTAGATTTGGTGAATTTTTTTTTATCGGATGCATGTATTGTTGGTTGTTGCATAGATCACATTGCCTTGCAACAAGTAACTAATGTACTTTGCATGTCTGATATCAAGCGTGGGAGAAGATCTTGACTTTTGCAAAGGAAGACTTGAGGGGAAATAAAAAGAAAAAGGCAGGGATCTACTTATCTGCATTTGTACTGTTGTGCAAGCAAACCTTGAAGGTGAGAAGGAAATTTATCTTGTCTCATCTCTTTCCGTACATTGTGTTGTTTATTGTAGCACAAAGCTTTCAGCGCACGTCAATATATGTTGTTTTATCAACTCCAAATCCCTCTCATGACAATGTAAGTTTGATACCAGATGCCACTTTTTTTTTCTGATCCTGATATTCCCTATATGTTGAAGTTGTTTGCAACGTGTACATGTGCTGATTCTAAATAATTTGGAAACTAGCACTGGATAGCAACAGATAGAGATGATAGTTTAAATTTTGCTGCAGCTGCATGAACATGTTCAGCTGATAGTTTCAGTGTTTGCTACAGCTGTGTGTGGTTGTTCTCTCTCACACCATCTGTTTGAGTAAAAAGATAGCTTGTACTGTTGTAATAAAAAACACTGCATTGTGCAAAGAATAGAATAAGGCTTGATGATCTTTCACTCTATCATCTTTAGGCGTTAGCACTCAAATTTCAGGCAATTAATTTACTTTTGTCATGTATATTTACTTAGGGAGTGCCTCAGCTTAAACATGGTCTGGTGTAGAAAAGGCAGGGGAAAAGTTCAGCAACTTTGTTTGGAAGCTGGTTTTTTTAGTATCTGGACTGCGGGTGTTGTGCTGGATTTGATTCTGTTGATCTGTAATCCTCTCTCTTTGCTAGAAGTGTTGGAAATGTCTTTTCGTTGGATAGTCCAGTTAGTTTAGCTGGGCATCTGAATCAGACAAGCAGGTGGCTGGAACTGATTTCTCTCAGCCTCCTGTCTGTTATCTTCTAAAACTCTGTATTTCCATTGTTCTGGTAATGAAAATAGGTATACCTCGTGTTGAAAAAAAATGCCATATTTACTTTGGACATGGTTATTTTGAATGAATTTGAGTCCATATTAAACTTACGTAACACAGCAAGTAGAAAATCGTATATTAGTCTCTGTGCGTTCAACAAATCTTAACAAAGCTTTTTTACTTGTATCTTCCATTGAAATTAATCTCAAAAGGTGCCTTGAAGGCTGGGGTTATATCAATTGACTGGTGACCACTGCAATGAACAGGACCAATGCTAAGCTGCTGGTACCTAAAACATCACATATTTGGAATGAATGCAGCTATTATCTCTAATTTTGCAGCACCTGTGCTTTACAGCCATGAATGATAAATATTATAGAGAGCCTTGTATACTTATTCTGAATTTGTCATGTTCCTGTGTATATTTTGACATGGCCCTGGTATGCAATTCAACCTTTTTTCTAACTTGAGATTAGCTTTTATCTCATTGGCTGGTACCTTTGGCTCATCAGATGGAGGCGGAAAATCTGGATGAAACAATAAGTAGGACCACTTGTGGAGTATTTCGTGGCCATCCGGAATGGGACAAGTGCTGGAGTGAATGAGACTACAAGTGGAGTGAATGAAACTACAAGTGGTGGAGGCACATAATCTCCTCGTGCAGAGGAAGTCAATTTCCATTCTTTTTGATTATTAACCAACCATGAGTTGTAGCTATTGCTTGTTTGTATATTTGTTTTATGTACTGTTGAGCACCAAATGAGCAGCAAATCTTGTAAGCTAAGTATGGATGACATGGTTTGTATTATGATGATATATTATAACTCTAAATGTATGGATTTGTAATTATACATTAGATGAATGAGTGCTTAATTCTATGTTCACATGTGAATTCGAATTAAAATATTTTGTATATTGAATTTTCAATATAAAATGGTATTTGAATTCAAATATAAATTATTACTAATGTTTCATGATATATTTTTCCCATAGAGTTTTAATTCCTAGGGAAGATTCACAATAGACTTTCCATGCTGTCCAACTTTCCACATTGGACTCGGGCTGCCTATCAAGGAAGTTTTAAGTAGGGTATACTTTGATCCTTAGGAAAGAATGTTTCCTAAACCGTAGAACGCTGTGCCTTTCTTTGTCGAATCCTCCCTAGGGTTCTTTCCCCTGCCAGATATCCTAGGGAAACTTGTTTCCTGCGGTTTTTCGACCTTCGGTTTGGACAGTTTTTAATCCGCTACCTCAGGATTTACGTAAGACATCATGAAATAATGATGACATACATGTTCAACAGAAAGAAGGCGACATATACATGATTTATTCTATTTTCATTATTGTTCATTCAAAGATACATACATAATAATTATTTTTTGGATTTCATTCTATCAACCACATCAATACGTCCGTCAGTTCGCCGGCCCAAGCAATTACCTGCAGTAATTTCTAAGAGCTAGGATCTTGCCCTGACTATATTGCTTCTTCTCTGACAGGCGTGAGGATCCTGATGATGCACTGCATGTCCATGCCCGGCACCGCTCGCACCAATAGAGTAATAACGATTTAATTTTAATTTTTTTTTTTTTGTGCTCATGAAACATAGGGAATAAAAAATTTCATTAATTTAAAATTAATCATAGGGTTTAGGAACATTGTTGTGCAAGTCATGCTGATGCATTGGATTTATTGTGACGTGTGCTTGTCTTACTTGGTGTGATGCTTATGTGTTGTGCCTATCTTTGTGCTCCCAAGAACACCCCGAAAATAGTATTTTGAAGATGAGCAAAGCTCTTTGTTAAGTGGGGTAGATTTGTCACACCCCAAAATTTCTGATTTTGGGTTGTGCATAGAAAACACTAAATAAAAAAAAGGTTTTTAATGGTTGCACAAAATTTATCAATATTAGTTTAAGTTTCTATATGCTTTTATAAATAAAATGGTGATTTTCAAATCTTTTAGAATTAATTTGAAGGGCTCTCTTTTTAGGGCGGTATTTGATTATTGATTAAATTTGGTGCTTTGAGTGTGTTAAGTTTTTAAAACATGATTAGACATCATTCAACCCTTCCCGAGAATTTTTCGACTTTTTCTCAAGCGCCTTCCTATTTTTCCTAGAGCAAACCATATTTTCTTGATGCTCAAAAATCCTTTTTCATGAGCTCCAAATACTTTATTTGGGTTCATTATGTTCTAAACTGTCTTCAAGAATTTTTCTATAATTTTTGGAGCTTTTGGATTATTTTTCACGGATTAAATAACAATTCTAGGCTTTGTTGAATTATTTTAATCCTGAAATTAATTAATTCCGAAAATAATAAAAATATCTCATTTTTCTATCATCACAAAACCCTAGACATATATACATGACGGCGTAGCCCTCGGCACGCTGGTTTCAGATCTGAAAACGCCATGACGAGCCGCCACCCGTAGCTCCCTCAATATATCGCCGAAGTTCTGCCTACCTAGGGTTCCGGCGAACTCTCCCGGCGAGCTTTTCCGGCCAAACCATCGCGTTCCGGCAAATTCCGCTTCCACCACGAGATAGCCTTCTTCGTTCTCTACATCGTGATGTATCCTTTTACACAAATCCATGCTCGTTTCACTGATTTCCCATCTCCTTACCTCTTTTCCGGCGAGCATCCACCATGGCTCCTCGTTCTTCCATCGTCTCCGGCCACCGTGAGAAAGGGCAGCGTCCAGCCAGGTGCTGCGGCTCCACCGGCCGGCCAGCAGGCCCCACGGCCGAGGCCCTTCGCCCCGTGCGGCTTCCCATCGGGCGCCCGGCCCTCACCGCAGGAGCAGCACATGCTGCTCGGACGTGGTCACCATCGTCACCCGTGCGGCTACTGCGCTGCCCCCCGGGCCCTCCACGGCGCCGCTCGGCCTCAGGATGGCGCTGCCGTGCTGCCGCTAGACTGGCCTGGCCGAATCCCCCTCCCCTGAATGGATTGCATCAGGTCACCACCATGGTCACGTTCCGCACTGCCAGAATCAACGAACGACCAAGGTAGAAGATGTAATTATTTACGAGTTTGCCATTCAGCTTTCTTTTCCCCCAACCGCTTAATCGTTTTAGCTTCGTTTCCATTCGTTCCGGTTGCGTTAGAATCGTGTCATCGTACTCTATGCAGTAGGTCTATCTTTTATCATGTCACTCAAATCTGAATTTGTTGATTTATATGCAATTTGATTAACGTTTATTTAAGCGCTTTTTAACTGAAAGCAATCTAGGGCTCTAATTTGTCTTTGTTGCGTTGCGACGTGGCGACCATATGTTGTTAGCAGCAGCGTTTATTGTGTTTCATGGTTCTTTGTTTTATGAAATAATCATATTAATTGAATTAATAATTATGTAATCAAGTTTTCTAATTAAAAGCAATTAGGGGGTTTATCTTTGATCTTTTGTAGTTAAATATTAACTTGATTAATACAACTTGAGTATGTCTCTACTAATTGTAACTTGTTAGTTTAACACGACACATATAATAGTTTAATTAGTTACTCTCATGTGTTCTATGTTTTCTAAGCTATAAATGTCTAGATGACTTAATGATATGTAATTATTTATAATTACAATAAGACTAAGGTTTAATCCCATCTTTTGTAAGTAGGGTATAATTTGACTTAATTTAACATTAGGTTATTTCTATAAAATGTTTATTACCTTATTTTATTCATCTAAAAGAAATCAAACATTCAGTCTTCATTTCACTTGTATAATACGATAGCTTTGTTTTCGATGTTTCTTGTGCTCCCGTGATCGTAAGCAACGAGCTCCCTTTTAGTACGCTCTTTTAAAGCTTTTTGTTGATTGGTGTATT
Organism: Chrysopogon serrulatus; assembly: GCA_015844335.1. Classification (NCBI taxonomy): domain Eukaryota; kingdom Viridiplantae; phylum Streptophyta; class Magnoliopsida; order Poales; family Poaceae; genus Chrysopogon; species Chrysopogon serrulatus. The sequence continues at coordinate 200,203 of JADLZL010002939.1, read as the reverse complement.
GTTCTTAGTTGTCTTTATTTGTTTGCTAGTATTTGTGTCGGCATGTTTGGTTGCTATGATCCACGGTTAGAAGGGCTATTTGTAAGCGGTTGAGACTGGAAGACCAGAAGATAAGGGCTAAAGATGTCGTGAGTGGAAAGCAAGTGTAAAAGGCAAGTATAGCTTGGGACCTCCTTGATTTCCTATTCAAAATATCCACCATATTTCATATGCATATGTCTTTGATCCCCTATTAAGGATGACTTAGAGTTGCTTACTATTTACCTTGATGACCTTGGGATATATGCATATGGTAGTACTTGCTAGCGCTGGATATATACAACCATGATCTTGTAACATGAATAATGGAATATGCACAACATTAAAAGATGATTTTATTATTGTTTATAGAGACCTAGAGCATGGGGTTATTTTGTTGCTCTAGTTTTCTCTCCATAAGGACTTATCTGTAAGTGGTCACCGGGATTGACAGTACAGCTGTGAGGGCTATATGGCTCTGGCTTTAGTCAAGTATGAGGACCTTTTCTAGCTTGTTAGAGGTTACCTTTATGGCGCAAGAGGGGCATGCCAAGACGGGTATAGTGCGGCCTCTGTCCTTATGTGTGTCTGCTGCGGGTGTGAACCATTTGGAAGGGGGGCTCTACATCTGCTTGCCATGGAATCCTAGCGGCCCTAACTTGTTAGACGAACCTTTGAAAGGCTTCATAGTGAACCCTGCCGGCCCTCCTTGGTAGTGGGCTAAGAGGTTGGCCGCCTCGGGCGAAAGGGTAAATCACGACTCACAGTGAAAGTGTACACCTCTGCGCAGAGTTTATTAAACTGGTATACTAGCCGTGCCCACGGATACGGGCGGCCTTGGGGATTCTTACGGAATAGCTGAGCACTGATGGATGATGTTTAATTATGTTGCTTAATCATATTGTTAATTGTTATGTATTATTCTTTATTCTTGTTCACTTGATCATGTGGTTATGGGGAATCGCTTCTACCTTGTTGCTATTAATGCCAAAAATATCTGTCACTAAAAAGCTAAATGCAGTAAACCAGTGTCAGCCTTTTGAGCCTCATGAACCCCATGTTATATTTGCTGAGTACGACATGTACTTACGCGCTTGCCTTTACTTTTCAATACTTTGGAAAATCCCGGATGGGTACCAGATGGTGGAGCTAGTCTATTTTTGTGAGAAGTGCTAGGCGTATGTACCCCCAGTCAACCGTCCCTGTGAAGACGGAGCTTGAAGAAAAGATTAGCTACCGTCTCGCGTTACTCTGATGTAAGTGTTAAATATATGTAAGTTTCCGCTATATGACACTGATTTTGATACTCTCTACTTCTGTTTCTGTATGTGTAGACTTCCTGGGCACACATATGGTAAGCCTGGTTTTGGTCTTTAAAACTGGGTGTTACAAGTACCCACCCACAGGCTAATATAAATGCCTTTGATTCTTGGATATATAAAGACACTTCTTGGATGCCATATATATAGCAGAAGATAGATATTACTGAATTAATTTACTATTTTTATAATATTTATATAGCAAAAGATAGATATTATATAGTAATAAGGTGGAATAGTTTACTACATTTACTGAGGAAGTCCAAGGTTTCTTATAGCTAGGTTTTAGATATTTATTTATACCAAATATGTCCTTTATGTTAATTTGGTGCAATCCACACACAAGATTGTGTTTTTTTTTCAAAACCAACAGCACTACTACTGTTTGGATCCCGTAGTTTTAGACCACTTTAGTTCACTTGTGTGGTCTAATAAACTAATGCCCTTTTTTTGAGTTGACTAAACTTTAGACGATACTTTAGATCACTTGTTTGGATCCTCAAAAACTAAAATGGCCTAAAGTTTAGTGGCTAAAATTTAGACAATAGGACCGAAAATTTAGACCACTTTTGTAAGATCATTATGAAAGTTAGGCTTAATTCATTGTCATATTAGCATTGCAAAGTGTTTTACACACGGATACATATTTACCACGATTTATTCGAGGAAGATGCAATACACTTGCGTCAGTGATGTAGTGTGGACTAATTTTGAGTCAAGCCATGGAAGTATTCCACCCACCAACTATCATGCTTGCTTTTAATACTTGGGTTCTTGGATGCCATATTTCAAAAGGTAGATATTACTGATATTTTAGATAAAGAATATAAAATCCAGCCACTATATTTATGTGGCATATGAATAGCCAAGTATTAATGAATAAGCTTATCAACTACAGAATATTTATGTAGCGAGAGATATGTGTCATATATGTGGTATATGTTTTAGTTTATGTCAAATATGTCCTTTAACTTCACAGGCTCTTGCCTCGCGTCGTCTCCCTCCTGGGGGGCGACCCGAGGCCCTCCTCCACCGCCCGCCCAGCACCCCGCCTCCTCGACGCCCGATCGGGCCGCCGCCGGGGGCTCGGCCCGGCGGCTCGGCGCTGGGGGGCTCAACAAGGCTCCCTCTCCCTCGCGCTACCCCTCCCTCCTCCCCCCCTTCCCTTCCCCTCTTCCCCTCCCCTCAAAGCGCCGGGCGGTGGCCGAGCCCCGGCTCGGCCGTGGCGGATCCGGGCCTCCCCGGCGGATCTGCCCGCGGCCCCCTCCCGCGACGGCCCGTCGGCCGGTGGCTTTGTGACAGCGCCCCTCGTGGCGGTGGCCGGGGTGCCCCCCGGCCGGCGGCGCGGCCCCTCTCCTCGTCGGATCCGGCGCCCAGCTGCCGATCTGGCGGCCGGGGCTGGCCGCGGCCTAGGGTTCGGCCCTGGGCGGTGGCGGCGGCGTTCGCGCTCCCAAGGCTCCCTCGCGCCTCGGCGCCCCGGCCTCCCTGCTGCCGTTGGACGCCTTTGGCCAGCGGCGGCGGCAGCGGGCGCGCCTTCTCGCAGACGCGTAGCAGCAGGCGCTCGCGGCGGGTGCCGCCGCTGGTGGCCGCGACCTCCGGCCGCTCTCGCCGGCGTGGGACCCCTCGCCGCTCACGCTGAGCTCCTCCGCCGTGCAGCAGGGCGCTGGGCCCCTCGGGGCCGGGGGCCGCCAGCGGTTGGCCAGCGGCTCCCGGCCGATGCAGCGTCGGCGAGGCCCCCTGGCCGCCAGATCTGCCGGTGCAGCAGGGCGCGGGCCACCGCCCACCGCCGCCGAGGTGGGCGCGGCTAGTTGGCGCCGCGGCCCCCCAGGCTGGCCGGCTTGTCCCCTCTCCACCACGGCAGCTCCGGTGATATTGGGTCGGCGGGCCGATTCAGGGCCCCCCCCATCATGGTTTACGGCATAAGCGCGAGGCCACGGGCGGCGATCAACACGGCGACCGGGTCCTGCGGCGTCACTGGCCCAGCGGTGGTCCGCGGTTGCGCGCCAGGTGAAAACCCCCTCCCGCCTTCGGCGCACAGGATAGGCGATCAGGCGCGCTAAGCGTCATCCCCCTTCCTGGCGTCGTCGTCGCTCCCGCGGCGTGTCGACCTCTGCCGGAGGAGCATTTGGAACGAAAGTTCCCTCGGGGGTGCGCTCTCGCCAGAAGTTGGAGCCCACGGGCGTCATTCCCTTCCTGAAGGCTCCGTTGATGCACCCCCGCGCTCCCCCTCCGACATCGCGCCTGCCCACCGCTGCCGTTTGTCCCTTGCCAGCCCCGTGCGTGCTTCAGTTTTGTCGTCGCTTTCGTCCCTCCAGCATGGTTGACGGTGTTACCACCGTTGTCGCCGTCGTCGTGGGTTGGCCGCCCTCGGTCACCGACGTCCCGATTGGCTCCACCTCGGGCGGGCGCCGCCGAGAGTGTGACGCCTCGTGGAAGATGCGTGGCCTATGGCGACCGATTCCTTCATGTCTTACACCTCCCGTGCTGAAGTCGTGGCGAAGTTGCTAAGTGTGGTTGAGGGTTGCTCCTCTCTTTCTTTTGTGTTCGTTGTGTTTGTTTCAACCACTGTCTCTGTGGTTTTCGTTGTTGCGTTGTGTTGTATTTTGCCGTACTTTCGGCCCCCCTTCTTCTTAATGAAAATGACACGTGAAGTCGTGTTCGAGAAAAAAAAAAAACTTCACAGAATCCCCACCCAACATTTTGTTTTCTAAACCAGTAGTACTAAAACAAGGATACCGTCAAAATTTTTTTGGTGGGATTGATGGGAATGGTCTTGTATTTTTTTATTTTAATTGGATTAATATGGTTTTTCCAGTGAAAAGCGGCATGCACGTAAATAATCTCGACATTTGTCAGTGTTAGGCCTTGTTTGGCAGTCATGTATATTTATTCACCGGTAATTAGCTTCCAGATGTAATATCTTGTGCACATGATTACAGTTGCAGAAATTTTCTCGGTGAAATATTTGTTTGGGTAAGAGCCACCGTGACACAGGCCACCGCTCGACGGCCTGGTGGACCATTGGTGAAGGGCTGCAAGTGATAGGGAAAGCTCGGGACCCTGACATGTTCATGAGCCGGCCAAAAGTACCTCCGCCACCACGGGAACTGTGCCATGGGCCATGGCCGTCGACGCCATACTCGCCAGGACGGGCGCGCATGGAGCTCCGCTCGACCACTCCGGCAGGTGGCAGCCTCGCGAGGCACTGGGCGGCTGATGCAAGCGAATAAATAGTCCGCCGCCCCAAAGTACTCTGCCTGCGGCCTCGCGGGATGAGCGACGATGCTCGGAGTCCGATCCTGATGGGAGCTCGGAGGGTGGACGAGGGGGCCCAGGCCGCGGCGCTGCCAGGGGCAGGAGGAGGAGACCTCGGAACTGCTAGCGTGCTACTAGGTGCCGCCGCCGCCGTCGCAGGCTTTTTATCGGACGCGGAGATGAAGCGAGCCTGCTAGGTGCCGCCGCCGCCGTCGCAGGCTTTCTCTCGGACGCGGAGATGAAGCGAGCTGAAGGGAGGAGGCCACGATAGTTATCGTATTTTTTTCCAGACCTGATGACCAGATTGTTTTTATCCGACGGTTTTGGCTCAAAACCGGTGTAATATAATTAGCCTCACCGATCATCCAAACAAAAAATTCTATATTGCGTTGAAAAAATATTAGGAGCTGTAATTTACAAGGGTTTTAAGCTAAATATACATGTCTTCCAAACAAGGCCTTAATCTTTTTCGGAGATACTTATACTTGAGCTTGACAACTGTTGGATAAAAATTGACTTTGCGGTTGTGTTTGTTTTTCTGTACTTGTAAATCTAGCAGTCATCAAACCAGTAACCAGCTTATATTTTTGTTTTGTTTCAGTTTCAGCTTACGAATACGTATTTTGCTGGTACCTCTAAAGTTCTATACTTGGAAAATTCGAAAAAAAAAAGGAATTTGGAATTGTTTGGAAATATTCGCAAAAAAAGATGATGGGGTGAGAGAGGCTCGAACTCTCGACCTCAGGATCACTCGCTTTAGCTATGAGACCTACGCGCTAGCCAACTGCGCCACCACCCCATGATGGTGTTTGTACAATGTATGTAATACTTATTTACTAAACGAAAAAAAAAATCATTATTGGCAGGTTTCACACATAGAGTGCACGTACTAGCCTTACCACATTGCTGTCACCTCTAGCTGGAACACCAAGCCGCGCATGCATGCAGGCTAGATATTCACTTTGGTTTTTGTAAAAAAGAATGGGCTTATTCAGTTTGAGGTATCCTATCATTATATATTAATCTCCAATCTCGATGAGCATCGTCAGTCAGATCAGCTCCCCGGCCCGTCGTCGTCCCTCCTGCTCTCTAGCTAGATCCTTCAACAACAAATCCCCCACATAAAAGTACAAGCATGGCCTGCACGAAGGGCCGGGCTTCTCCTCGCTCAATGCCACCATAAGGAACTCTTTGTCAAGAGAAAACCTATCATAGATGGCATCTCTGTCAAATTAAAAGACAAAAAAATAATATATAACGCGTCAATGTATCTTATTGTTACTTGTTAGGACCATTATTTTTACTCGTTGGTTTTATCTGAGATGGATCTATAGCTAGCAGGTCCATGAATCATACATTGTTATGTAAGCTAACGATTCATCAACTTCAGCGAATAATACTTGTTCTAGCTAGCTCCTCATCGTCTGATCCATCAGGCCATCAGTCGTCGTCTCACTATCCACTTGAACTATCTCCTTTCCTGTGACGTTCCTCTCCCATGAACGACAATCCATCAGTTTTCTTCTCCGTCTTATCATTAATTTGTTCTCCATAACTAGCCTCTTGGAGTTCCTCTCTTTTCCGGTGGCTTGTTCATCGTTTCCCGCTAACAATGGCCAGTCAATTTTGTTTTCCCTCTTACTAGCTAGTAGCTGCTCCAACTGTCTCCCTTTGTATGACCTGTTCCTTCCCTGTGAATGACCTATCGACGATTTTCTTCATCTTTCTCCTAGATTCTAGAAGCAAGCCTTGCGTAGAAGCCGTTTTTTCAGTTGTCTCCTTTTCTTTGACTTGTTCCTGATGTTTTCCCGTGGATGTCCGACAAAATTTCTTCTTCTTCGTCGTCGCCGCCGCCTTCGTAGCAGCAGGCTCATCATCAGCAACATCATTGTTGTGTCCAAGTCAAATCTACGATAGAGATCGAGGCAAAAATGCAGCTGAGATATAAAGCACTACCTGATTGTATATATACACAGATATGATCAAGAGGAAGAGAAGAGGAAGAAGTATACCTGAGAGGAGCGGGAGACGAGGGGTCTCGACGGCGCCGACGACGACGGCGGCGCCACGCGTGTTCCCCCTGGAGAGATAGCGCAGCGCCATGGCAGGTAGATGGCCGGTGCGGGCTCCGAGGAGGAGGAGACGACGACGGCATGCACACGCCAGCCGGCAGGAAGGAACCACGCGGCGAGGGCGGCGCGCGGGCTTCGGTGGTTCGTTTCGTGGGCCAGAAAGCGGCCCACAAATTCCGCAGCCCATAAAACGGTCTCATGGCCCAGCCTCAGTCTTGACGAGCCTCCATGAAGAATCTTCTCACATCCTCCAATTGGAACAAGTCCAGTTTAACTTCCTCGGCTACCGTGGGCCGTGGCCATCCGATTTTCCTTCATAAACAATAAAACCATTCTTTTTATCACCTTCAACTTTTAATATCGTTTCTTGGGTGATTTTGATGGTGTGGAGCAATTTCAGAAATGATAAATATGACTAAATTGAAAGTTCAGTAATCAGACTAGAAATATTTTAAAATATGTCCAAAAATTTATAAAAGTATAGTATTTTTTCTTAAAAAATAGACTCTAAGTTCGCTCATCCATGGAACAATTTCACTATGATATTGTCATTTTTTTTTGTTTATAATGGATGTTTTTATAGAAAAAAATAGATAAGAGTGATGTAATTAATGTTGGTCCTTGTACCTGGTACTCAGTACAATTTAGAGCCCTGAGGCCCAAATTCCTAAAATATGCATTGGGTCTGTAAATTTACCAATACAAGAATATGGCATGATGATTGGATACCGACTTAGATCTGGCATGCGAGGCACACATGTAAGGTCCACTTCTTTCTCTTTGATTGACTTATCCCTTTCTCGTCTATCTTCTCCATATCCCCTCAGCGGCCTATCTAGCTAGTTTTAGCACTTATTCCTCAAAAAGATAGTTTTAACACTTGTCATGTCTCTAGTTTTTAGAAACACCAGCAGCACGACAAAGTTACCGAAGGTCGCAGGGGCAACATTAGGAGTTTAGGACAATGGCACAAGAACCAGGAGCAACTCTAGAGAGAAGATAGGCGAGGAAGAAAAAGTGGTGAAGCTGACTCTAGGTCACATATATCAGGTTCGCATCAATGCCCAGTCATCATGTTACATAGATTGCTTATCATTTTTTGTGAAGATTTGAAACTCATATGATAATTGGTAACTTTAGCGATCATAGTGCACATTTTTATGATCCTAGGAAACTTGAGTTTGTTTTGTGAATAGAATCTAAATGACACTCTCTTCTAAGTTGTTTAAATAAATCCTCAAGAAAAAATGGTTGTTTGAAATAAACTAGTCACAACTCACAAGGACGATCCTTGCACGTCGAGAAGCCTGGAAGCCTCTATTTTCAGCTTTGCATCGTTTATCTTCGACGTCGAACTGAAATTGAACCAGGTGCAGGTCGGCATGTGAGGACGCGACTACACCAATCCGCCGCTCCTGTGTTATGCTGTCGATAAAAGTAATAATAAATGATATAAATAATAAAAGTTCATCAGCTCTATCTGCAAGGGTTTCGTGGTGTAGTTGGTTATCACGTCAGTCTAACACACTGAAGGTCCCCGGTTCGAGCCCGGGCGAAACCACTTATTTTTATTTTGCCCAACAGTTTCGTTTTTAAGTCCAACAGTTTCTCTTTTTTATTATTTATTTTTTTTGTTCAGCAGTTTTTTATTTTGCCCAACAGTTTCGTTTTTAAGTCCAACATTTTCTCTTTTTTATTATTTATTTTTTTGTTCAGCAGTTTTTTTGCTGTTTCGGTACCCGTAACCATCTTTTTTTTTTTTTTGTTCACATTTTTTTGCTTTTGGTCCAGCAGTTTCTTTGCTGTTTCGGTACGCGTTTGGCCATGAGCTCCCATCCCAAGATGCTCCTCGTCACTTAACCATATAAGAACCAAATCACAAACTATAAATGCAAGAACCAAGTTCCAATCTCAACTGAAAGCAACCGAGACGATCGCACATACCACTACTCACCACAAAAACAATATGCAAACGAGATTGTTCAGCCTGTCACTGTCTTAATTAACTTGGGACAAGGAAAATGCGCATCATTACACGTACGGCGAGGCGACGATGATGATGCGACGAGTACTACTGGGGAGAGGAGATGAGATGAGATCCATACACATGTGGCGAGCAAGGCATAGAAATCCATCCGAGGCCCGGAATTCTCGCGGTTTCTGCGCATGTCCAATTTATGTCGATGTGCTTCATTCATTCATGACACGATTCCAGCATGATTCTGTTGTTTATTCATCCGCCCCCAGTGGATGATGGCAATGCAATGCAGTGCACAGTCTTGATTGTTTTCCCGAAAAGCAGAATTTGATTTGAATTGAGTTTTTTTTGGACAGACCAGTAATTTTGGCCCTAGTAAATTTCTAGTTACAGCCTGTGGTAACAATCTCTACCGGTGAAAGAATGAAACCCTGCTGCAATGCCTTTGATTTTCCATTTGTCCTTGCAGAATTAGTAGCTCAAGTAAAAGCTGGAAATTTTCCAGCTGGAACTCACCACTTCACCAGATGCAGCAGCCAGCCTCATCAGGCACAATGTAACGGCACTATAAGTGTAACATCAGCTAAAAGAGGAGAGGAACTGCGACTCTTGCATTGTAAAGTATCATGGTGTTCTTCTGGGATTTGCTACCAATCGAATCAAGCATGTCACCTCCATCCACCACGTCCACAGACAGCATCATCAGCAGGAGTGCGTCTCCTCTCCTGATGGATGGGCTGCTGATCCATCCTTGCCGAGTTCGCCTCCTGTAGTAGACCGATCGAGTCCTTCCACAAACAGAAAGGTGATGATGGTCAAGTCTCCAACACTATTTATTCTTCTTCAGATAAGAGTCGTCTCATGTCGGCATGGTGCCACTGCCGCCGCCGCAGCGTACGTGTTGGCTGCTCAGAGGTTCCCAGATGCTCAAGCTTTTGCACGATCTGCCTGCTCGTCCATGGCCTTACAACGCACTGCGTCTTAATAATCCAAACTGATTATTGTAGGAGGACCACCTGTGTGCTCTGACTTCTGTAGTTGTGTTCATTCATTCAACCTAGTGGTGTGTGCTTGCTGTATCATCGCTGCATACATAGCAATAGAGTCAAAGATGATCAGAAAAGGAAATAGCAGAGCTAAATTTTTGTCGCCAAAATATTCTGTACATTATTGATCAGTATGTTCTAGGGAATGCCAAGTGAGTTTTATATGCCAACAGATATTCTATTTCTTGCCGGTGCTAGAATGTGGCAGACATGTTTTCCTCTGACATCTTATATTATGTTTGGGTACTGAATCTGGGGGGAATAAAATTATGCAGAACATGGGTATCAAATCAGGAACATCTATCATATGGCCAAGCCTTATTTGATATCAGCCAAATGGTCAGGTCTAATTTATGAACTGTTCCGGAGATAATGCTAAGGAGATGTTGGTTGTTGAGACTCTCATACAGAGCAGATTAATAAAGGAACTAAGGAAGCGACTCATGATGCTAGTTGTGTGCACTAGTTGCTGCTGCCCTGATGCAAGTCCTTGTTGCACTCCTTATCCTGTCGGCATCAAGAAAGTAATGCTGTACCGAATTGTTTGTGAACTAGTCCACTTGTTCCTGCTAATTTGACGGAACAGTCCAATGAATGTAACAGGGACCGAGCGAAGTGGATGTACAACTGCCACAGCCTAGTTCATCTAGGCATCTACTGATATGATAGCACTGCAAGATCTGCCAAAGACGAGCTAAATGTCAAAAACTGATCTATCTAGCCAGTGGTGGCATAAGTTCAAACGACGACAAAGGTTTCCTCTAAGAAAACCAAATCAGGACAACTTGATATGCTCCAACTTGGGACCTGATAGATGAGTCGGCTAAGGTGCTAAGGAAATGATCACACGTACAATTCAATGCGGTTAAGCAAGTACTTTGTGATAGTCTATTGCAATGAAATCTTTGTATTTTCAATGTACCAAAGAACAAAAAACTGTGTACACTGACCTGGAAACACACCTTACTGTACTGTGGACCTGTGGCGGTCTTATGTTCCAGTTCCATCAGAGGATGATGGCAGGTCGGTCCCCAAAGCCGAAGCTGCAGTGCCCGTCAGTAGCTCTTGAATCTCATTCACTTGTACCATATGTGGTCCTGGTCCATAGCCAAATAAGCTTGGCACCTGCAAGCATTTTGGGACCTTTGAGATAAGCATGGTGATTTGGTTAAGCTCTGAACAAGAAGGATTATTGGTGAAATTCCAACAATAACCTGAGGCGATGTTGTCATTGCGTCATTATCATTAGGATGAAGGAAGGGATATCTCGGAGGGGCCATGTGATTGCTTTGAGCTGGGTGTGTTACACTGGGTGCATTGGTAGGAGGGGGTAAGATCTGAGGCATCTGATTCGGCAACGGGTTGTTCATGAAGGTTGGTGGTAGCCTCTGCATCTGGCTCAGGAACTGCACCGCCGGTGGCGGCATCCGCGCTGAATTCAAGCCCATGGTCATCTGAGACATGAGCTGGTGAGCACCAGGGATCATCATCGGCGCCATTCCAGTAGACATCCACATGAACTGAGGCATGGAAACATATTGATATACATGCATGCCGAGATTATCGAAGCGATCAAGAAGGATTCAATACAATGAAGTATACACGCAGGTCAGATGAATTGGGAAGTGTCTTTTTTCAGACCTGAACTTGCATTTGGAGGGACTTCAAGTACTCAATTGCCTCATCTAGTATCGACGCTTTGTCAGTCTGAAGAGTCGTCGGAATCAACACAGCACTACTGTTAGAACAGAACAGAATCTTTGCACAAGAACATGTTGGTGTGCTATAATCTGTTCACCTTGTTGCAGTGAGGCACGAGTTCCTGCAGAGCTCGCATCTTTTCGTTGATCCGGTCCCTTCTCCTCTGCAGCATACATCAATCAACCAAATCAAGAACACACACCATGGCAGCTGCAAATGGCGTGACGAACTAGCTGGAGGTCTCAAGACAGACTTACCCGCTCCGACATGTTGTGGACCTCGGCGGCGCGAGTCCTGCGCTTGTTGGACGCCGTCCGCCTCGACGACGGCGGGGTCTCGTCGACGGTGTCCAAGTCGGCGTCCTGCAAATGCGGTTTCTTTTCTGTCACGAACTGAAGCAGAATTTGATGAACCCCATTGGCCGGAGCAACAGAGAAGGTGGAACACAACCTCGTCGAACTCGTCCCTGCTCCTCTTGGGCACCGCATTGCTGTTCAAGCCGCTGGACGTGGACCCGCCGGCGCCGGAGGCCCGCCCGTGGCCGCGGCCGGGTCGTCCAGCGGCACCGGCAGCGCGGCGGCGACGCCGACGTTGTCGATGTCGTCGTCCAGGTGCAGCGCCGCTGCCACGAGGTTGCTGCCGCAGAAGCTGGAGCCGACCTCCCCGGCCGTCCGGCTGGACCCGGCGCCGCTGTTCCCGCTCTTGGCGGGCGGGCGGGGCGCGGCCGCGGCCGCGGAGGCGTCCCCGCCCACGCGGCCGTCGGCCTGCGCGATGCTCTGCCAGAGCTGCGAGTACACGTCCCCGCCCAGCGCGCTGCTGCTACCCGGGAGCCACGGCAGCGCGGGCGGCTCCCCGGTAACGCCGCTGGCGCCCGTGTTGCCGTTGCCGGCGCCGACCTGGAGCATCGGCCGGTGATGGTGGTGGTGGTGGTGGTGCGCCGGCGCCTGCGAGTGCGCGACGACGGCGCCGTCCTGCCACAGCAGCTCCAGGAGCTCGCCGTCCGGGCTGTGCATGTGGTGGTTCCACGCGAACGGGGCGGGTCAAGAACTCGAACGGGGAGCGGAGAACGAACAAGGGAACACAAGAAAGCAAATGGGAGCAGAGCAGGGGAACGATGCTTTGGTGGTTACACGAAAGGTGGCGCCTTGTGGCTCGCCGCCGGCCTCTCGCCGCCGTCCATGGCGAGCAGCCACGAATTCCTGCACCCGGTGGCGCCCAGATACCTGACGCCCATACCGGATTCCCAGTCAGCCAGTCAGTCAGTCACGAGAGTGGCAGTGGCAGTGGCAGGGACAGAAGAATCAGCGAGAAGAAGAGGGAGATAATAAACAACTAAAAATCCATACTTTCTTGTAGATGGCGCTCTGCAGCAAGCAACTTGTACGTATGTATGATGATGATGCTGCCGCAAACTGAAACCGAGGTGTTTCCTCTCTCGGGTTCAGAATTCAGTGAATGCGAGAAGAGAAGAGGAGAAGGAGCACAGTGGCAGCAGTGGTCTCCAGCTCCAGTATTTGTATGGAAGGGAGGAGGAGTTGACATCGCTGTCGGAGATCTTTGAGCCGGGGGAATCGGCAACTTGTTGGATGGATGGACCAAGAAAAAGATTTGCCGACTGTAGTGCAGCGCGGCCGCTGCAGGAACGAAGAGCATCACCACTGCCAGTTGCTGCAGGATTTTCAAGTGAAATTTATCTGTTTTCTTGATATACTACTACAGTGCGCGTCCCTTTGTCATCAAATCTGAAAATCTGAACAAGTTGGAACTCGTACTACGAATTCAGAACAGCTTTTGGGGCCAGGTTCGGATTCGGACCGCGGTTGGACGTAGTGTTCGGGCGTCCGTCGTAGCGCAACTGTGCCAACTGGACACGTACGTACAATCGTACAGACAGTACTTTCACACGGTGTATGTAATATACGTGCGTGCTGTTAATTTCAGCATCTCTCCTCTTCCCTTTTTCCCTCGCTTTGCTAAAACTTTGCTGCAGCTTACTGAACTTTTACATGTCAACTTTCCTTTGTGATATATTGTTCCATCCATTCCGAAAGAATGCAATTCTCATCTCTCGAATATCAAACAATTTTTAAGTTTGATCACATCTGCTATGTAAAAATAGTAGCATTTATGATGTCAAATAAATATTGTTAGTTTAATTATGAGATATTTTTACGTACCACTTATCTAAAGATATAAATATCAATATTTTTTTATGAACCTGACCAAACTATAGGAAGTATGACTTTTTTTTGTCAAAAAAAATAGAATTATATTCTTTTTTGACAGAGGAGTAACTTATGACCTCTTTCCATGCTTGGCTGCGGCCTTTGGAAAATAAGTAGTAACAGAATTATTTTTTTAAAAAATACACGTAAAAGTGGTTGTACCTCGTGTAAGTTACTTGTATGTAGTAGTCTATTAACTTAGTATTTGGTCTACAGGAAAGCCTTCCATATTAATTCTCAAGCATATAAAGCATCACGTTAATTAATAAGGAAAAATATGTGAAGTTCCCAACTACTGCCGTTACATAGAGAATATTGTGAGGAATCCATTTCATAGAGATTAATCCATGCCCTTATATTTCAATAAAAAAAAATCCATGCCCTTATATACCTATTTATATATTGACATTTGACTAGTACCATGACAGGGTTAAAAAGATTAAGAATCCTAGTAGTTGGGTTCTTGTTATAGCACTAGTACAGAAATGATTTTGCGAGGTGGTGTCCTTTTATTAACCGTGGCGGTCATATAATCCAACCGCCACGTAAAATCATGGAATTTTTGGTGGCAGATGTTTTTTATTTACTGTAACGATCATTATTAACCGCCACGGTAAATAGATTTACCGTGGCGGTCACCGATTTACTGTGACGGTCACAATAATAACCGCCACAGTTAATCTTAGCCACAGCCCAGAAAAAGCCCAAATCGGATTGCTATCGGGCCGCTATAAAACCAGATGCTAGGGTTTCCCTTTCTCCTCACCCGCACCCTTTCACATCCACCAGCAATGCCCTCCCTCTTCCTCTCACGCCCACGCCAACGCCGTCCCTCCCTCTCCCACGGCAAGCACCAAGCAGGGTGCCGCCCCTTCCACTCCCCCACGGCAAGCAGGGCACGACGCCCCTTCCTCCCCTCTCCCTGTACCCCAAAGCGGCGGCAGGCACTCCCTCTCCCTCGTGTCCGGCGGTGGTTGATGCGACGACGAGGGAGCAATGGCGAGTGAGGATGGCGTGTGGATTCGGCGGATCCAGCGGGGCGACTCTCCTTCTCTCGTGGCCCGCCACCGGTGGCTAGCGTTAAGCGGATCTAGCGGGTGGATTAGGCGGAGTGGATCCAAGTGGCCCCACAAAGCCGGCGGCGTCGGCAGAATCCAGCGGGGCGGATCCGGCACCAGCCGCAATGGCCGGGCGTCGACGGTGTGCGGCCGGCATGGCCAGATCCGCTCTCCACCGTGACTCGCGGGTCCCTTCTCCGGTGCCTCCCTGCCTTCTTCGGCATGGCTCGCGGGTTCGACGCCGATGGGCTTTTTTTGTTTTTTTATTTTGATTAATGGTGGCGGGTGGAAACAACCGCCTCGCCTCGGTAGGTCCGGCATTAACCGTGACCTATGCAATGTTGCGGTTGCAAAAACCGCCACGGTAAATCGAATACGACCGTCACTGTAAAGATTTGTGCAGTAGTGTAGGTGCCCTTTATACCGGAACCATGTTAATGAATCTTAAGAATCTGAATAAAAAAAATTAGAATCCTAGAATATCATCAAAACAGATTACTAGATTCTATAAATGCAGAATCCAATAAAATACATCAGATTTTTTTTATCTATATAAATCCTAGTAGGCACGATAGCATGCTAGAACAACGAGGGCTATCGCCAGAAAAAAAAAAAAAAGAACAACGAATATGGGGGGCCGTGAGCAGGGTCAAACTCAAACAAAGGTCCGGTCCAGGTACAGGTCGACACCCTCACCTCCTCCTGTCGTGGACCGACGTGTGCGCGCTCTGCTCTGCTCCGATCTGCCCTGCCCCTCGTCAAATCACATCACCAAGTCTGCTGCGACTGCGGCCGATCTACCACTCCATCCGTCCTGTCACAAGGATGCCATGGATTCCGTCAAAGAGACAGCGGATTCGACGCTTTGGAATGGAATATGGATAGAACTACTCATGCTATATTTTTAATTCGAATTTATATTTGGATACGGATATTATCAGATACAAATATAAAACAAATGTCAAATTTAAATTTATTTAAATATCTACTGATTTGACAATAAATATATCTATTTGCTTGTCGATAGTTTTAGTAAAACACAATCATAATATATGTACTAATTACTCATATATTTAACAAAAAAGTATATATGATTACTCCCTCCGTTTCAAAATAAGTGTCGCCGTGGGATGCGTGCCACAAGTTTGACTTAATTTATAGAAAATACATGTAATATTTATATCTCCAAATAATTTTGTTAAAAAACTAGATCCAAAGATCTTTCCGACGATACTTATTATGATAATATTTAATATTTATAAAAAATACCGGCATTTGTTTCTCGAAATAAACGACGTATATTCTAGAACGGAGGGAGTACATAAATAACACCTATGCATAATAAAAATCATAAAACAATATATATATATATATATAATAAATATTTCAATAATTATATATACAAAAATCAATAAAACTATGATTAACCATATTAAAAATTGTATTAATAATAAATTAAAATATATAAGAAATAAGTTCATTGATTTATGAATTACTAAAATACTTAAAATTAATATGATTAACCATATTAAAACTAACCTTTATAATATTTATTATACAATGTCATTTGACACACAAATCAGTTTTAAACAGTTTAAATGACTTGTATCATTTGCTATATTAAAATTGGTACCATTTACATTACTAAATAGTTATAAATTTAAATTTTAGATGGCTTTACAAGGTACTTTGTTATTCGCGGTTATAGATGGACAAAATTATAGAAAACAAATGCGGATACATCCACATAGCATCCATACTAAAATCAAATAAAAATACAGATGTCCATACTTACACTAAAAATAATATGGATATTAGATCTTTTCGGATGTTTTACCATCCGCATCCATCCCTGATTCTCACTTTGCAAGGCTGCTAAATCTGACTAAATATATAATTAAAAATATAGTGATGAATAATAAATATTACTAAGTTAATAATAAAAATATACTTTTATAATAAAATTATTTAAAAATAAAAAATGACACTATTTTTATAAATTTGATTGAATTTAGAATTGTTTAACTTGTTGAGAGATAAGATTTATATACTCCGTAAAAAGTATATTTTTTTTAAACTATTTGAGAGCTAAATTCACGTGGTTTGAGAGCTAAATTACACTCCCATCCCTCCCAAACCATGTGTATTGGAGCATATTTATTCGCAACCAAACAAGGTCCCAATAAATTTGTCCATGCCTTGTTATGGATCACACACAGGCGTGCTAACGTAGACCATCTTTAAACTATTTTGTACAACACTTTTGTATAGTATAAACATGCACTTAAATTGACTATCCATTTACCAAACTTCTAATGTTTGACTTTTTCTTATTCAAAGTAGGCTTCAAATCAATGGGCAGAGGTAGGAGCACACTTGAAAGCACCATAATTTACAAGGAAATGAACTCTATATGTTACTACCTACATGCAAACAACCAAGTTGAACTAGTGTAGTTTAATCTATTGCTTTTAATCCAAAATAGGAAAACAATAACAAATGATGTAGCCCAAAATACCCTGGCAAATCAACACATGGCACGTGTTTTTGTTTAGGGCCTATTGGAATTCTCTTGAAGTTTCGAAAATCAGATAAAAGTTGTAAAGAATGGCCAGACAATAGAGTTTCTAGAAGAGATCGGATGAGGATAATCTTGTCTATCCAGATTCTTACACTCCTTTGAATTCGTCGACCCCATCTTTCTTAAGGATTCTTCCTCTCATCATGCATTAAAACACAAATATGTCATTACTTTATTTCCTTCCTCAGAGAAGTAGACGCTCCTCTCGCATCGCATCACATTTGCTGGCTTTTCTACTCCCAGCCTTGATCTCCCTCGCATGGTGGCTCTCACTTTCATGCAAACTGACATCCTTCATCCTCTAGTTCATCCGCCATCACGTATTAAGGCCGTGACCTCTATAGCCTCCCTCACTACTCAATCCCGCCATCCTCTTCATACCTCCCGCGCTCGAGGAAATCCATATCGGTGCCATCTCTTTTGTTTTTGGAGCTACTGGCATTGAATTTTGTAGAATTTATGATTAGAATCAAACGGATCAAAGATTTTGGCTCTGTTCGATTAGAAGCTTTGCACAGTACTCTGTTTTTCAGCTCTCATGAAATCACTGCTGCTGGCTGGCTTATCTAGCAGCTGAACAGAGCAAGCATTTAGAATCTATTTTTCCCAAAATTCAACCGGATATTTTATAATCTGCATTCTTTTTTTTTTTTTTTTTGAAAGGGATATCTGCATTCTAGTCGGCCGTGTTACGCAGAGTAGAGGACGGACGATCGAGGTAGTAGAGGTCTTGAACACTGTAGCACGTTTCGTGTGGACTTGGTCAGGGTAAAGTGGCCTGTGCTGCCGACTACAGTAGCCACTGGTACGTGTACTTTTGGGACTGGATACGACGATGAGTTCCCCGTGCGGCGCTGACCTTTGACAGGATCGAACAAGTACTGCTGCAGTCTGCCTGCCTGCCTGCAACTGCAAGAGTACGGACTCGATCTACTAGTAGCAGAGATGCGGATGCACGAACAGTCGCGCACAACACCTCGGTCACGACGTCACGAGTACGGTACACACGCACGACGACGCCACAGGTGCAACCCGTAAATGCATGTTGGACGGAGGGCCATTCGTCAGCCATCCATCAGGCTCAGGCAGGCAAGCGTCAGACGTCGATCGACGACCAGGGACCAGTCATCACCGCGGGCTGCACACACACACACAGAGATTTTTATTTTTCCATTTTTAATCCTTTTTATTTAATATTTAAAAATTTTGCAAAAATAATATTTTTTTATCGTGTCAGTCTAGCTGCTGTGACAAAATAACGTTGTCGCGCCAACACATATGACATAGCAAAATCTGCCACATTGTATAGTGTTTCCGATAAAGAAAATCTTATCACGCCACCTCGTTAGCGCGTGTGATAGTATTGTCTTGCCGTGACACCAGATATGGCGTGACAAGGCTGAACTTTCAAAAAATCATAACTTTTTACTGTAATATGAAAATTGTATAGCTTGATAAGACATGCAGCTTTCTAGTTTTGAGTTTTTTCATTTGAGGACGTTAAGATGCTTAAAAGATAATATAAGATTTCAGCACCATAATAATCACGTATTAACACTTGCCACATTAGAAAAATAATATATTTTTCGCATGGAGTCCAATAAAAATGATTTTTATACCAAAATTGTAGTTTTTAATGAGATCTACATTTTTTATAGTTTTGTGTTTTTACATTTAATAAAGTCGTTAAGATGCTCGAGAAAATAATATAAAAGTTTCAGCATCGTAATAATCACGCAGCAGCCTTTGCAGTGGCATACGTCGTCTGCGGCCTTTGCTATGGAAATGGTATGCCTTGTCCAAGTCACTGCCATGGGGGGTTTTCTGGTGAGCGGCGGCGACCAAAACTCCCAGCTCCTGCATTGCATTGCATGCCTGCACAACAGCGGAACGGCGGACAGAGCTACCGATCGTCGTCACAGCCTCTCCACCGGGAAGCCGATGACGGGCTTGACCTGGCGCGCCATGGACCGGAGCTCCTCCACCTCCTCGTCCGTCAGGCTCCACCCCAGCGCGCCCGCGAACTCCCGGGCCTGCTCCGCATTCTTGGCGCCAGGGATCGGCACCACGTTGCCCTGGCACACCAGCCAGTTCAGCACTACCTGATGACCAAGTTATACAGACAAAGGCACACTCGCTCATCAGCCATACATGTACGTATGTCATAGAAGAAACACAACTGAGTACAGTACTAGTGTGCTGCTCATCAACTCCGTCAGTGAATGGACGCCCTAATAGTTCTTGGCAATGAGCAGAAAGTTCCCAGGCCCAGGGCAGCATGTTAGTTCAGTTTGGAATTGGATTACTTGCTAGTGTTTCATGGCCACTACTGCTTGCAGGAACTGTTGTCATTATTCTGTCACTAGTAAAGTTTGTTTCTTGTAAGACATGTCTGAGTGTGCACATGTGAATGTAGTACTCCTATATATTTGCCAATACTGCTGACACTTTGCAAGGAGCCAAGGACAAATCATTGTAGTACAGTTGAGCTCTTATATAGTGCACAGATATAGATTGATGGAGCACCTGGGTTGAAGTCCTCCCGTAGCTTTCTCCGATCTCCTTGATCCGGTTGATAAGTGGTTGGAGCTGCATGGCATGATCCAGGGTACCTTCAGTGAGTAGAGAGTATCCAGTAATAACGAACAAACAATCACAAAATAGTTGGAAATGTATGCAACCTTTGTCAGGAACTCTGGTGTGTATATCCGTCCTCGAGGCCCTTTCGGTGGATTTTCCGGAGTGTATTTTCCTGTCAGAGCACCTGAGCCAAGGAAATTGAGTGATACATCAAAACAATACATGCATGATTTCACACCAGCTAGTTATGAATAAGGTTTTGTTTGTCTACCTATAAAAGGCTAGTGAGCTTAGTTGAGAGTACCAACTAAAATACGTACACAGTTGAGATGTATACACTCACAGAACAAGTGAACAAAAAAAGTGTGGAGAAGAAACGAGGTTCTACCTTGGGCGATTGGGGAATACGCGATCAGAGTAATGCCAAGCTCATCGCAAGCTGCCTTCACCCCGTTTTCCTCCGGGTTCCTGTATATCAGACTGTAATTTATTTGGTTTGAAGCGAGTGGAATTCCCCTCTTCTTGAGGCGCTCGTAGGCATCCCGGAGACGTTTCTCTGGTGCCCAGTTATGAAAAAGAGAAAACGAAATTGGTATGGCTTAGTTTCACTGAAAGAAGTAACTAGCATACTAATAATCAGATCACATATTGTATTAATTTTGGAGTTAGACACCAACCGCTGTAGTTTGAGACTCCTACAGCCTTTACAAGGCCTTGCTCGACAGCGTCACCAAGTCCATCCAGGTAATCTGAATCATGCAAGATCAGTGAATTTGGTGTACTAATTAAAAACTAAAGAGGGGTTCATCAGTACTTATGTGTTAATTATTTTTTTTTCATACCTTCATTGCCCCAAATCCCTGGCCTGAAAAGGATATGCCAAGAGAGGTTAAGTCAACTGATAGAGTCCACACACAGAGAGAGGTAAAGGAAAGTCGGTTGAAAAAAGGCTGATGAGCCAACCAATGAAGTTGGTAGAGCTCAACTGAAGAGACACCAAGGCGATCCAACGAGGCCTTCAGCGCACAAATGACGCTCCCACGACCAAACCTCCATGGAAGAGCTGCAAACTTTGTCGCGATAGCCACATCTACCTGTTCCTTCTGTTGCCTTTCCTTGATAAATCTGATAGAAAGACAGAACTTCAGAACTGATATTGCACAGACTTAAATTATGGTATAAATAGATCCATGAAGAATGCTTCATACATACCTTCCTAGTAAACTTTCTGAATTAATTGCTCCCGAGATCTAATGGTGGCATACATTTTAATGTAGTGTTAGATTCAGCCTTGTAATGAAGCAGAGGATGGGTGATAAAGCATGAAGCTTCTCTGTGTTCTTACCCCTGCTCCATACACTTCGGCGGTATCAAAGAAAGTTATTCCACAGTCGATACTCGCGTCAAATGCTCCTTTAGCTGCCTTCAGTTTCATATCTGGTATTTTTTCAGAGTGTTCGCTAATATCAAAAGGCAGCCATTCCCATGTTTTGATGAAAAGTACTAGTAATCATTCAACCGAATTGGCAGGCAACTAGTAAGTAACTGCTCTTACAGCTGAAGAGCATCTTTTTTCTTTTTTCTTTTTTTTTTTTTTGAGTGTCAACGGGGGGAAAAACTCCCCACCTGAGATTTTTATTTCATTGATTGATCTAGGCTTCCTGAAGGTAGCATCTGGTTTAAAATACATCAACGATCTATGGAATCATATCTCAATTACATATCGAAACAAAACATTGGCGCCAAGCATCTGTCTATCCTATCTTTCTTGGACAGCCTCCTCTCACAAAGCTTTGCATCAGGCTTCTATCTGTGGAACTGTCTGCCTGATTGTTGCTGCAACTTCCCAAGAGCATCTAATTTGAAACAAGGATTGCGTTCCAGAAAAAAAAAAAATAACTGTGTTCTATTTTGAAACAAGGAAATGCCAGTTTCAATAATTGTTTCAGGTTCATTTGGATTTTGGTCAAAGCAGCAGGGGAGCCATATGCACGGGAAGTATGACCAGAAATTCAGGCCAACTAAAATGTCTTCCAACAAGGTGCTAGGAATAAGGAGCACAAGTGTAGGATGATTTACCACACTTTCTGGCCCTGGGATGGGTTTCAGTTTTGCTATGTCGTTTCAACTTTCAGCTTGAGTATCTTAGTAGTACCAACCCATACCAACAAGCTTATTTCTGAAACATCATACCAATCTGAACCCAATTTCAAAGCTCAGCAGCCTTGGGTCGTTTAGAAACGTTTTGTCCTGCAGCTAGGAACTTGGGTGCTGTTTGGTTTGTGCAACGGTAACACAATTGGAAATTCCATTCCTTTAAGGTAATATCCATAGCTTTAATTCCATTCTCTTTACTTACAATGCTACAACCAAACAGCACCTAGGTTTCGTCGTTATTCATCTAGAAGGCTGGAGGATTCAGTTTTTCACAAGCTACACTACTATAGTCCTGAAACAATGATGATTTTTATGGCATAATAAATTGGTGGAAACATCAGAATAAAGAATAAACCTTGTTCCTGGAAAGAAGTTGCAACGCCTAGCATGTAATCTTGTATAGTATTGTAGTAATCACTAGCTAATTAATTACGCGCCTGCAGGTAACTAATAAGAATACAGGTCTTTAAAGAAAACTAAGAATACGGGAAGAAATTAGTGGACCAACTAAACTAATCAGTCACGAGCACGCTGCTGCTGCTGCTGAAAATCTCTGCAGCGAGGTAGGAACGGGATCGATTTCGAGATCCTGGGCGAGCGGAGGAACGTACGTACCGTCCCATTGGAACTCGTTCCAGTAGGTGGTGTCGCCCCAGGACCAGGCCCCGACGCCGAGCTTGGTGACGGCGACGCCGGACCCGCCCAGCGCGACCTTGTCGCCGTCCTCCCTCGCCGTGGCCGCCGCGGCGGCGTCGGACGCCACTGCCTGGGGCGGCCGGAACGCCCGGCGCCGCAGCCGCTGGCCCCGCCGGGCGGCGAGCAGGAGCGGCTGGCCGCCGCCGCCGACCTTCATCGGGGCCCCCGTGATCATGGCGCCGGGGACGTGTAGTGGCTAGCTGTCCGCGCGCGCGCACGGGCTCCGGGCTCGCCGTGGGGTGGTGGAGTTCTGGCGTGGGGCCGTGCTGCTGCTGCCTGCTGGTGGCGGGCGAGTGGCGGGGAGGAGCGGAGGCGCGAGAGATTTGTTTGGCCGAGAGGGAGATGATGGGGAAGGTGGTAGCAGGCGTGCAACGTGGACTCGCTGGAGGCGCACGTGTGGCGTGGGCCGTTCTGCCTGAGTGGGCCCACTCTCGGCCCACTTCTCCTTGCTGCGTGCCCAGACTCTCGTAAGAGTCAAAAGTTTCGCTTTTTTTAGTTGTTTCAAAGTGAAGAAGAGTTAGTTAAACTTAAACTTATATTAAACAAAAAATTAAAAGTTATTACATGTTTAGAACTTAAACTTCAAGACAATAAATGAAGTACCATCCGTTTTGAAGAACTGCTAGCAAGCGTCAAGATCCGTCCGTTCGCTACAGTAGAGCTCAAGTCATAATCAGTGCGTTGAAAAATAAAAAATAAATTGTTACACAAGATATGTTATAGCCATGTAAAACCAAGGTTATGACGATTCAATTTTGGAAAAGGAAACTGTTGTCTCCAACAACACAGACACACAAAAAAATGTCCCTTGAGAAGCAGGCAAGCAGCCCAAACCTCCAAACTTGTACCGAAGTTGATCCAGGAGCGGCCCACTCGATTGTAGCCTGGAAGCAAAATCGTACAGCAGGTGGTCCTGGGAGCGGCGTACTGTGGATTGTATCAGCCTGGAGGCAAAAAACTTGCTTTGGTACACTGTGATTATGTCCTATTATAGGCAACACCATTAATGAATTTAATATTCAATTTGTAAAAAAAAAAAGTTTGGAGATGTGAGGAATCGAACCCCGTACCCCAAGAAAGCATTTTCAGTGCTCTACCAAATGAGCTACATCCCCAATTTCTTATTCCATTATAGCTATTTTGAATATTTAATATTTTTAAACTTTTATTCAGAGAAAAGTTACATGCTTTGCTACGGTTGAATATTAAAGCATTATATCTATTCAATATATTTTATATTTTTAAATTTTGTTAAGGAATGTATATGTGTTTCTACGATTGAATATAATTTCACCATGTTTGCAAAAACCATAAGTGATATAAGTATCTCATTCTAATCTCTCATCCAAACTGGCAAGAACTTGGTTTCCAATTTGTAACACCTCAGGTGTTAATCATGAGTTAGGCAATGAGTTTGGACCTAACCAAGCGATGTCAAATGATGAGAAAGAATTGAGGTGAATCTTCGGAACAAAAAAAGAGAGAGAGGACACGATTTAAACTTTTGGGAGACAAAAGATAAAGCTTGTGTACTTTATGTTAAACATGCCTCTATTATGTGCATTATCTCAATATCAAGTTATCTTGATCATTGGAAAAGTTTCATAGCGTTTGGAATTCAATAGCCACATGAAATGTTGAGTTATATCCTAGCTTGATTTGCTTTATTAAGTGAATAAAAGATGAGGTGTCAACCAAGTTTTGTAACCTTGCTCAAACAACTCTATTTGAGCTTAGGAACAAAAGTCATGAAGGATTCATGTTGAGCGAATGCCCAGAAAAATGCTTCTATGTGAGGTTTTGACCTAGGTTAACCCTAGAACACTTTTGCTTGACCATTTATAAAGTGCAGCTTATAAAGTTTGTATGACTGTACACCCTTAATCAAAGTTGTAGAGAATTTTATAAGGAACAAACTTTGTTTAAGGGCCAAGTCATGAAAATGTGTGCAATATGCTCAAAAAGGGTCCAGAAATCAGATTCCAGTGCTGTTTTTAGGGTTCCAAATATTTCTAAGTCTGAAATCGATGTCCACGACATTGATGTCTCGCGTTCTCGAGTTTTTGCTAAGCAACTTAAGTTTCTCCAAAAATAAAAGTTGGAGTTTGTACTTTGAAAAAGAGCATGCCAAAAGTTGGGCTCAGTTTGATCAAGTTTGGACTGTCAATTTTTTAATATTAAACGAGTCGGAGCTTAATCCCGTTTTAACACTGACACTGTCAAGTTAGGGGATAATTACCCGCTGATCCTGAGCTGTTATGACCAAGCACCCTTAATGAAAGATGGAGATGGACCAGAGGCCAACAAAAGTTGTTTAAGGGCCATGGTCTGGTTCTGTCTAGAAGAGACTCAAAAACGGTCCACAACATGCCTTCCACGTTGCCCCGAAGTTGCTCGACGAAATGCTCCAAGGAGGCCGCGTGTCCCCCACGCGCCGTTCAGGCACAGGTGCTGCGTGCCCTGTCCTTGCCTCGCTGTCCCCGCTCCTCTGTGCCCGTGAGAAGGTGTCCAAGCTCGCCCTCCATTTCTTCCATCTTCCCCACCTTCTTTCTTGCTCGCTCTCGCTCTCTGGCCGCGAGAACGGACGCGGAAGTGGACGCGGGAACGCGCTGCCGCCATGGACAGTGAAGCGGAGCTCCCTGGCCGCCGTCGTTTTTCCTCCTCCAGCCTTCCCCCACCCAAGCCAAGCGCAGCCTCATCTTTTCCAGTCCGCGCTGCACCTCCCGCGCCTATCCGCCATCCCTGTCCGTCGCCGGAGCGTCGCCGCGCCAAGCCGTGACCAGGCGGACTCGCCTGCGTGCGTGGCCAGGGTGCCACGCTCGGCCTTCCGTCGAGCTAGGACCGGGAGTGGGTGCGCGCTGGCCCCAGGAAGCCACGCCGCCTTTTCTCCGCTGTTGCCGGCCGTCGGTTGGCCGGAGCCGGACGACCCCGTCGGCCTCCTCTGCTCTCTGTCTGTATGAAGAAGAAGGATGTCGCGCGCAAATTCGACAGAGTCTAGGGGTTAAGTGCGAAGTCCATGACAGGTGAATAGTGCTGCACAGTGCAGTTTCGTCTTTTCTTTTTTTTTTCTTTTATGTGATTTCAGCTGAAACTTTGGAAATTCATATAAAATTGTAGAAAAATAATAAAATAGCAAATGAGGACTTTTGAAATCCTTGTGAGTAGCTCTATGTAGTGGTATCATAATATTACATGTTTTAGTTTAAAGTTTTTACAGCATAATTAGATTTGTGTTAATTAGGGTTTAAGTTTGGGAAAATCATAGCTGTTACTGTAGTGCTCAAAATGATGTCAAAATTTTATGCTATGCTCTACATATGATGTTTGTACTATGGTTAAAATTTCATGAATTATGGAGCATATGTGACTGAGTTATTTAGGTATCTTGCTTAAAGCCTAGCGAGTAGTTTTAATTAATTTATAATTGAAATAAAAATGAAAAAATAGAAAATATTGTTCCTTTACCCTTGTATGGTGTTATAATAAGGCAAGGACACTTAACATGGTCATATGTTGTAGAAAATGTTGAGTATTGGTTTTAATTTGCTTTCACATGTATCAAGTCCAAACTAGATGTTTGAAATATCACCTAAAAATAATATATATAGCCTTTATATATAAGATAATGAAATGCTTAAGTAGATAATGAGTAGATACAAGATTCTTGTGATGTTTTGCTATGTTTGCTTTAAGTTAAGTATTATATGATCATGTAATGATAGTTGGAGCTATTTAAGTAGCTCATACGTATGTGCTTTTGGATGGAAATCAAGGGAGGAAATTTGTTTTGCTTATGTACTGAAAGTGACTGCATGTGCAGTTTCTATTGTGATGATTGATTCACTGTGTTAATGATATTTTCTAAGATACTGTTGAATACCAAAGTAATAGATAACTTTGTTATCTAGCTTGTCCTAGAATTTCATGATTTTAGGCTGCATAGTTTAGGAGATATAGATTTTACAAAAGCCCCTGTCAGAATCTGTCCAAGTCTAGACATAATTGTTTCTTCCTACTATTTGACTTAGTTAATGTTTGAATCAGCTCTAGGTGATAACATGAAAGTTGTATAGATTTTTCTAAGCTTTCCAGAAAGTCTAGGATCACCTCTTTTGAATGTTTAGAACTCCAGTTATGGTCAAAACAAGTGGTCGCTACTCTGCAGTCCAGAACTTACCTTGCTTCAGCTTGATTGTTTCAACTTGATGATTTGTATGTCTAGCTTGAATAAGAGTGCCTTGGTATGGCTTTGCTATCATATTTTGGTAGGTTATATGACATATAGTGAACCTTTATTCATGTAAGTGTTTGTGCCCAATCTATCGTGACTTTATGTTTGTCTTGCTTATTTTTTTATAATGCAATATATTGCTCTTCTATGCATTCATATCTTGCATTGTTGCATATCATCTAGGCACGTTGCATGCATGATGTGAAGGTAAAGAATGTGGTGATGGAACCAACCAGAAGATGGGGTAAAGATGACCAAATCCTGAAAGATGAAGCTAACTAACTGACATTGTGCTTCAAACCCAGGCAAGCCTCGGAGCATAACCCACTCTCTCTGTTTTAAAAATACTTTACTACACTTTAAGTCTAGTGTAATGTGCATTACGTAAATAGGAGTTGGATGAAACCGTTGTTGCATGATTACCTTGAGCTACAGCTATTTCCAGATACTATTCCACTAGTATGTGTAGGATGTTCTTCTTAAATGCTTAGCCATGCTTAGCCCGGTAGAAGTCGGGTGATTTCCTGTCTCCCGCGAGATGTAGGATGGTTACTTTTTCACTACGGGATATATATATATGCTATCCTGAATCATGAGAATAGAAATAATTGGAGACCGGACGGAACATGGACTATGTTACGGTGGAAGCCGACAGGGGTTACCAGTCGTGCTAGTTCCGTCTGTGTCGATTAAGGACCGAGCCGTATTCTGGATCTAGGTGTGAGATTGAACGTACCTTCACATAACCGCCGAATAACTCGTTTTGACGGTGAAACTGGTTAGCTTATTCGAGGTAGTTCTTGAACCGCTTATGCATTCTTTGGGGACGATCGAAAGGTTGGAAGGGTACTTGTCCAAGACCTGCGTGACTACGGGCTCGGGGCTGAACGGACATGACTTGTGAGGATGCAAGTACCATGAGCTTTGCATAGCGTGATCAAGCCTATCTTTCGAATAGAGCGGCGCAAAGACTCGAAAGCGGCTTTGGTCCAGCTTACGAGAGTGTGTGATACGGGCTTTACCCAGCTGGTGTAATCGATTCGAATCGCCGTCTCTCCCGGTCAGTGAGAAACTCATACCTTTTCGCAGAGACGTAGAAAAGAAATGGAACATTGGATGATAATGAAAGGATTATGGTTGATATCCCATTATGGATGATAATTTCTATGATTCAAATTATATGATATAGAAAGACGCTAATGTAGCTCAATATTAATGCTGCTACTAAAACTTACTGTAAGGATTACATTAGTAAGCTTTTCTGCAAATGATGCTAGCCATTAAACTTCACACATATAGCTTATCATGATCCTTGGTGTCTTTTATTTCTTCTCTCTGACGGGTAAGTCTTGCGGAGTACAATTGAGTACTCAGGGTTTTATCCCACCATGTTGCAGGTGAAGTGCTTGTTTGCAGATGGTGTTAACTAAAAGCCGGTGGACACGGCTACTCCGTATAAAAAGCTTCTTATCTTTATTTCACTGGAGAATGTCACCTAAGCTAGCAGTACAATTCAAACTTTTGATTTGGTAATCATCTCTAAACTATGCTTTATTGTAAATTGATTTGAAACTAAACCTCCATTCCTTATTTTTTATCATATTGTAATATCTTTTATGCTGCGAACTCTAAGTATATGATGTGTATTTGCTTAATCGAGTACGATCCTGGTTGTAAAGTTGATTTACCGAGGTCATTTGTGACACTCGGCAGACTACCGGTTTATATACGTGATGGTATGTGCGTGCCACCGTGATCAACAGGGGACGTTCATACTTAATCGTGTATAAATTGGTCGGTTGTGTCACACAATTTAGGTGCCACTTTGTTCTCTAAAGTTAGAATTTCTTTTATTTTAAGTAATGATATTTTTAATTTAAATTTAAACATTTTAGGCTAGAACTTTTCTCTTATGAAACTAGAATATTTTCTCTTTTATTTTGATTTTCATTTAAAGACATTATGGGTTTTCTCACTTTCCAAGGACATTTCTTTTGTCCACCATGAAACATTTAGATGGCGTTTGGGTCACAAATATGCAACATTCTCTGTTTATGGAGGTGAATGAAATGGAAAGCAACCATACTCTTGTTTGGTTACAATTAGGCCAAAATCAGATATGGTGTAATCTGATACGGACAACCCTATTCATTGTTGATTCCTCCCCTTCCTAGTGATATCACAAACCAAACAAATAAAGTAATCATTGGTCCCTGTGTTGCTCCCTCCGCAATCTATTTCTCATGCCATTTACATTATCATAACGGAAAAACCCTTTTATTGGCACTTTTCTTAAGCAAATAAACTACATGTAGAAATCATCGATGTGGTTGGTTTAAGTAACCGCTTGTGAAAATCATTCCAAAAGTTATCTTTTTAAAATAGATATGAAATTATAAAGAATATTTTGACCCTAACTAATTTCAATAAAAATTCACCAACTACAAAGATGTAGATCTCGTTGAGTACCATAATTTTGGTATAAAATTCATTTTATATCTAATTTCATATAAAAAGTTTAATTTATATACATTTCTTCTAGAAATAAATTTCTAGCGATAACTTTTAAGACAACCACCTCTAAAAATAAGACTTTTTCCATGGCAATTTTCTTAATGAACCTCCTAAATACTAGTTTCAAGTGGAGGATGGTTGTAGGCACTCAGCTCTCACGTAGCTTATAGCATAGGCATAATCACCTATTAACCACCGACAAAAAGCTTTGAGGTGCAAGTAAAAATGATTCCTTGTAATGCAGTGTATTTTTCATCAAGAGTGTCATAGGGTGGCTTTTGGCTCATTTCCCTTTTCAATTCGGGTGGGCTCTCGGCTCCCGGTTTGGTTTTGGTTCGATTCCTCAATTATTGATGAAATTCAGTTTCTAGAGAATGGAACCAACCGATTTCAAGAAATTTTAGGAATTGAGTATTTCAGTTCAGTCCCAATTCTAACCAAATTAGCCAAAAAATTTCAATGAGGTTAATATAACAAAAAAAATGTAGGTTTTATAGCAAATTTAGACAACACTATATTTTAGATAATAATAATTACTGATAAGGGAACAATAGAAATATGGTAAAATAAATACACATCAATTCAATATGAGACGCCATACATAAATTAAATGTAATCTTATAAAATACAAGTGAAGTATAATTCATATATTTTGGTTCTTTTGGTTAGTTCGGTTATCTTAGAGTAGGAACATAATTAACAAGCATGGGCGTCAACTTTAAATGGTTAACAATGCCTTGAATAAACAACCAAGTGCACACAAATAACCTACACTTACATTCTTTAACTATGTTTGATTTAATCAAAGTAGGCTCTGTATCCATATTTCCAAGCAGTCCGTTATTACGTGGTAGTTTCGAGTTTACGATGGCAGCAGCTAATTCATCTTAGGCAGTTTTGTCAAGGCTTTCATCTTAGGCAGTTTTGTCAGTTTATGATTACAAAAAACATGCCACAGTAAACCATACCAAGAAGCAAGATGCACTCAGACATGTGCACGTCAGAGTAGAAGTTGGTCGTCATGGCCTGACGTTTATTTTATCAAAAAAGAAAGAAAAAAAAAGGTGGGCGTTTATAGTTGTTGACCTTTCTGCATGGCACATCCGGTTGGTTACTGAACTAGATATGATCACATCAGAGCATAAAAAATATGTTCTGTACGGCATGTGAGTTTTTTTTACAAGGTACGTCATCTACACATAATTTCATTAGGTGAAACGACATCAGTCAAAAGTCAAGAAAAGCTTCAGAGTCTTCCATCTCATCCTTCAGGAGTTCAGGTTGAACTGAGTTCAGGGTAGTTGTCTTCTCCCCTGCCTACCAATGTATATTTTTTACAAGTAGTTACAGATGGTATATATAGGGCGAAAAAATAAATGCCCTTTTCAGTCCATTGATTTATTGCTTTGTTGTTTTAAATTTGAATTTTTTTTTCCCAGAAGGCCATCAGTTCGTTTTAAAAAAATGATTCGTTTCAGAATAACGACCATCAGTTCTGTCTTGTCAATTATATGGGGGTGTTTCTTTCTCAAGAAAAATGTCCATATTACATAAATCTGACGCAAACCTGTACTGCATGCCATTCTGAAAGCAAATACATACGTTCTAAATTCCATGGATCATCATCGTGTATGACAAAGCACTCCAACTAATACACATGTATACAACAGAATACATGATGAACAAGTATATATATAATCACACATCTGCTCATGCGAAGAACAGCATGTGTCCAGCAAATTAAATTAAACACACTGTCGAAAATCGAATGACCCAATCATCACAACAATTCAGACAGACATCGGCAGATGCATGCCGCACAAGCGCTTCACGCCGAAGGAGGTGGCGCCAAGAACGGCATCGGCACACCGGGGATAGAGGGCATCGGTGGCAGTGTCACCTTGGGCATGGGTGGCAGGGTAACCTTCGGCACGGCCGGCATCGGAGGCAGCGCGGCGGCGTTCGGCACGGTGGGCACCGCGGGGACCGCCGGCACCGATGGCATTGGCGGCAATGTCGCGGCAGGGACTGCCGGCACAGCAGGCATCGCCGGCATCGCGGGAATCGGTGGGACGGCGCCCACCGCAGGCACCGTCGGCATGGCGGGCATCGGTGGCAAGGCGGCCACCGCAGGCACGGTGGGCACGACGACGGGTGGCTTCGGCACGGCGGGAATGCCCGGGACGGCGGCGGGCGCGGCCGCCGGGGTTGTGTCGGCGAGATGGCGCGCCGCATGGGTCGTCGTCGTGCCGCTGATCATGAGCGCCGCCACGACGAGCGCCGTGGCGAGGAGATCCGATGCAGAGGTCGCCATGGGGTGCTTGGTTCTTGATGTTCTCACCTTACTACTAGCTAGTGCAGTAGCTGCTAGCAAGAGACTCTGAACGTACACACGCACTGAATTAAAAGCTGTTGTGATGCAGAGACATGGGCAATGCATGCCAATTTATATCCACGTACGTACACAGCCTGTGCAAATTAGTCGTCTACTCGTCTGCAGTGAGATTTTGCCTTTTTTGGTCACCTTCCGCGCCGCCATGTCAAGACAGTAGTTGAAGAATTTGGTGAGGGGATCGGAAGATGGATGCGGCGATCGAGGTTGTTAGCAGCCGGTTACATGTAATACTACATTTTTCTCTGGTTAGCTCACCTTCTTGGCTATGAGTCGATTTCTTGAGCTCAAATAAACATGCATATAGTTAAGCTGCTAGCAGCTGGTTGGTTTCAGAGGTATGATCGCACATCAGCACAAGATCGAGTTTTATATATACGACCACGGGGTCCTCTGACGATCTATTAAGCAATGCATTATTAGGTCTAATTAACAAACAGGCAACAATGCAAGATGTGTAGAAAAGGCTGGTAGCTGTTGTCACTCTTGTCACACCGCCCGGCCGCCTACCACAACAGCGCTACGCTTTTGACGAGTTGAACGAGGGAAATGCTTTACGCCAGTTCGTTTACACAAACAAATTAATGAACTCCGTTTTACCGTTATTAGAAGCAGGTGACTTGAACTCTCTGACAAGTATAAGCAGCAAGCAGTGGTTTAAGCTATTTCATCTCCTAGTTAGAAATGGATTGTTGGATATATGATGGTATATGATTTAGCAAGGCATCAGTTTTTTTTTTTTTTACTTTTCTAGAGATGAGGCCAATATATAGTACTGTTTTTTCTTCAAAGTTTGGTTGAATTTTATGATGCAAATTCTAGTATGGCAGAGACACAGAGGGTCTTGTCCCCAAATGCATGCCTGTGTCCGCCGGCTTTTTTGTCTAGTCAATATGTATAGCGGTATAGGACGTTTGTTCTTGAAATATTGGGCCAATAATTAAGTCATATTATCTTTCTTAGGCATATAGATTTTGTTACGTATCTAAGCATATCATATATATCTAAAATAACTTCCAAATTTGTTGATTGAGGAAAAAATTCCCTATTATATGCTAGTTAAAGGAGATTTATTTTACACACAGTTAAAGGAGATTGACAAAACAAGATTCTTGATTAAATAGGGATGGCTAGTCCAGCAGGTTAGAAAAACCATGTCCCCCATATTTCTGCTTTACATATAATATGGATTTCAAATGTTTGTTAAGTGTATGTATGTGGTAAAATCATAAAAACTGTGTGTATTATGCGGTAAAATTTTAAGTTTGGATTTTTTTCAACCAATAATGTAGGAAAGAGTGGTGTTAAAAGAGGTGTCCAGCTCGCACGAGAGGCCGAGGAAATAGCCCCTCTAATAGGGGCAGAAAGACGTCAATTAGGGCGCGATTGGTTGCCTGTATTTATAAGAAATAGGCTCGCCGGATGCAGCGTTATGCTGTTTGGTTGGCAGGGCGACGAGCCAAGCCTGGCTCCGCAGGTGCACTGACGCGCCACGGCCTGGCTCCACGGAAATGCAGATGAGTTCCGTTTCTATCGGGTCAAGTCCACGCTGTGCAGCTTATACACGGGTTGTGAGGCAGAAAGTGCTGGTACAAGATATAAACAACCAACCAAACGTCTTCTTGTAGCAACCGAGCCAGAAACAAACACGAACCAATCAGGGTGGCCTTGCATGCCTTCAACCCGACCAGCGGCGGCCTGGCTCCCGAGAGCCATCCAGGCTACTCACGTACGTGAACCAATCACGCCCTTACCGATTTGCCGTTAACAGAATGTTCGTGACCACAACTAGACACGTCGACTCGACTTTGAACACGCATGTGCTTTTTTCAACTTCATAAGTGAACACACAATCTCTATCTATTCAAATTGAGTCAACCACCACTTCTCATATGGTATTATATACCTTTTATTATATTTATGGGACTTAAATTTATTTGATTTGATTCTAAAAATTTGTAGGCCAACGTGTCTTTTCCAATTAAAATTTATGACAATCTTTTGGTTTTCATATGGCGTGGAAAAATTCTGTTCATAAAAGTACAAGCAGCATTCAGATACTGCCATTTTGCAATCATGAACATACGTACATATATAATCAGTGACCACCAATCAAAAGAAACAAAATTGACAGAATGAACCAGCAAAACTTAATTCAATAATCAATATGTAGATGTATACATAATCACATACATAGAAGGGAAAACAAATACTCCAAGTAAATGTAAACTTCATGAAAAGGCATCATGCATGCCCAACGAAACACATACGTATACATGCATTCCTCGCGACTGATGAACTCGAATATACTCAGATGGACAATCTATCAGACATCAACGAATGAGATCCAGACACTCTAGACGTCTTCACAATGACACAAGCACTGATTATGCCGAAGGAGGCGGCGCCGCGAATGGCATGGGCACGCCCGGGACGGAGGGCATCGGCGGCAACGCACCAACCTTAGGCACGACGGCAGCGGGCATTGGCGGCAGCGTCATCTTTGGCATGGTGGCGGGTACGACGGCCGGCATAGGGGGCAGCGTGGCCGCGTTCGGCACCGCGGGCACGGTGACCGCAGGGATCTTGGGCAGCGCGGGGATCGGTGGCACGGCGCCCACCGCAGGCACCGTGGGCACGGTGACAGCGGGGATCTTCGGCAACGC
Organism: Chrysopogon serrulatus; assembly: GCA_015844335.1. Lineage (NCBI taxonomy): Eukaryota > Viridiplantae > Streptophyta > Magnoliopsida > Poales > Poaceae > Chrysopogon > Chrysopogon serrulatus. The sequence continues at coordinate 165,714 of JADLZL010002939.1, read as the reverse complement.
TGGGATCGGTGGCACGGCGCCCACCGCTGGCACCGCCGTCGGCACGGCGGGCATCGGTGGAAGAGTGGCCGCAGGCACCATCGGCACGACCACCGGCGGCTTCGGGACCGCAGGAATGCCCGGGACGGCGGCAGGAGCTGCGGCCGGGGCGGGCGTCGTGTCGGCGAGATGCCGCGCGGCGTGGCACGTGGTGCTGCTCTCGAGCATGAGCGCCATCACCAGGAGCGCCGTGGCGACGAAGAGGGACGAGGCGGCGGAGGAAGCCATGGTTACAAAGGTATCTAGCACAAGTGCTCAGCAACTAGCTAGAAACTGAAGGCGCTTGGTTGCGATGGAGATGCAAAGACATGGGTGCTTGCCGGGCATTTTATAGCTTCATTCCGAAGCTGATCGAGCACGTACTGTTTCGTCAGACACTTTGATACATAGATGGTTGGTGGCCTTCCAGTGCAAAGCATGGGCAGCAGGTGGCTGGCTGCTGTTGGAGGCGTTTGGTTCATTAGCTCACCTTCTTGTAGCTGGAACCACTCTGCTGCATGACGCAAGATGTTGGACCCTACTCAACTCATGCTGCGTTATAATTATCAATCTCTGACCTCTGTTTGACAAGTTGAGGCAATTTTTCTTTTCTCTCAGGTTAGTTGTACCATAGGCAGCCATTGCCGAAGACATGTTGACGGTTCATTCTGTCCATGACTTGTGTGTTCGTGTGTCTAACTATGCATAGGACCACATAACAAGATCCTAATTAAGATCCATATATATGCTGAACTAATAGTACATGTCGACATTATGCAAAATCCGAAATAAATGAGTATCTTGCATTACTTGTTTCCCACGCGCCGAGTATGTGCATCGGCATTATATTTAACCAGATACTGTATGTATAATAGATAATTTATATATATTTTTTTGTATCGATGTACTACTAGCTAGAGAAACTTCAACACAGAGATGCAGCAGAATTTGGCACATCAGAGAATAACTGTTGAAGGCTTAACTATTATCTAAGAAACAAACTTTCCAAGCTGTTTTTATCTTGGTGGGGAGTAGGGCGGTAGAGGAAAGGGAGGCCTTATTTTCGTTGTAGTATTACTACTCTCTATTCTAAATTATGAGTCATGCCAATATTTTTGAAGAGTTAAAACATCTTAACTAAAGTTATAGAGAGATTTTAAAAAGATTTATGACAAAAAATAGATATATTATGAAAATAGAATTAATGAAGAATTTAATGATATTTATTTGGTATCATAAATTCTATTATTTTCTTATATGAATTTGGTCAGATTTGAGATACTTTAGCTCTCCATGAAACTTCGAATGACTTATAATTATTTAGGACAGATGAAGTACTTTTTAATTAATTTTTATATAATTTATGACCCATGTACATTTCTAAAGAACAGCACAAAAATGAGTGGCGAATAATTGGATCGAGTTATTCCCCTGTTGGGATATAATCTATCGGAGATGAGCATTATATTGTTTCTACTTACATATCTAAATAAGTGCATCAACCCCAATAGAACAAATGAGCATGCTTGTTTAATTCCCACCAAAGTTCTCTAAAAAAACATGCTCAATTAGTCCATTAAACATAGAGAGGATCTGCCACAAAATCTTCTCTGTTAATACTAAAAGTGATGGATTTAGTAGGGGAATGAGATTAGTATGATGCCTTAGGAAAACCTTATGTTCTGAGATATTATTATTGTTCCCCAGAATCCTTTCGTTTACAAGACATATTCATAGACCTCCAGCACGTGCTCACAAATTTAGGGTATATATCTTCTTACAGTACAGTACAGTACACAGTTTCATTTATATCTTATTTGGTTAATTTATGGTCCTTTCATGTCCAATTAATTCACCTTCTCTTCTCGTACAATGACCTAAAGCCGTGTCCTCTTCAACCAAACGCAGAGAAATAACACCAAAAGAAGACAGTAGAATTGAAGAGGGCAATACATATCATCATTTCTTGATGAATCATATGCATGAACTCCTTTAATTTATTTCCTTTAGATACTTAATAAAGCAGTACACAACTCCTGACCTCTTACACCAACATGCATCCACACAAATCATGGACTCCTTTGGATACCAATTATCCTGATTATTCACCTTCTAGGCTACTAGTACATCATTAATTATTAGCTGCTCCGTCATGGATGCCTCTTTATTTATAACTAGCTAAGCAAGCTATATATATTAGTACAGAAGTAAAGTTATTAATTAGCGCGGAGGCAAGAAATATACATCACCTTAAAACCTCAGCACACGTACTACTCATCACCGCTTGTACAATAATCTCATCGATCACTGCCGCCGCCGCCTAGATCATGACTGTGCATGCATGCGCAAATGCTGCAGATCCGTTAGTTACGCAGCCGGAGCGACGTCGCAGTCGTCGTCGTCATCGTCGCCGGTGCCACGGCAGCCCCTGAGGTCGCCCTCCATGGGCGGCAATGCCCACACAAGGCGATCCCACTGATCGTCAGACTTAATCGCCATGGCTGCCATGCCTCACTGCACCCTCGACCTAGCTAGCTCGAGCAAGCAGCTAGAGTGGTCAGTGACGGAGTGAGCTAGTGTGGAGCTAGTAGCTTACTAGTGTGAAGCTCAGAAGCTCTAGCTAGCTGCTAGCTTGCTTGGTTGCTGATGGAGGAGGGTTGGCGAGCAGGTGGGAGGTATTTATAGCCATTGCCGCCGAGCTAGGTCTCTCCTTGGCGTCCGTGCGCCACGTCGCATATCGGAGCGAGAGGTCCAGATCGAGCCAGCCTTGAGCTAGCTCTTGGCAAAGAGCAGGACTTCATGGCTAGCTCGGTTAATCACCTGGAAGAATCACCGGGCGCCCAAGTGGAGAAAAGATCTCACAGTATCTAGGAAGATGGACGAAAGATGAAGACACCATGAGCTTACTGGTGAAGCTTTGCACAAGGCAGCAGACAGATCTCATCTCTCCGTAAAGCCAGATGAGCTAAAGATACCCCCGGCTCTCCCTTCCTTTTAAGTTTTTTTCCAAAGACACATGTACAGCGATGTCCGGTTGGACCCACCTCGACATCTGACGTGGCTTCATGGCGTTGGATTGTCTGTGCCAGCTTAGTTACCCACCATTAGTAAATTAACAAAAAAAATTGTCAGGTCGCCAAGGATCAACAGTTCAGGACATGCATGCATTATTTGGCACGGTGGCACTTCGGTACGTTTACGTACTTAGTTGATAGTGACCTAGTTAACAGCTGCAGATCTTTTGGAAAGTTTAATAATCACTTGGTCGTTGTCACCTAGTGTGATTAAATCAAATGTTATACAGTCAAACAATGTGCATGCGAGAGTGTTTGTACGTAATTGTCATTATGTTTGTACAATGATCGCAACCGGTCAGGAAGTGACTATATTATCGTTGCCCACATGTCTTCTATCTAATTGCATAAGTTATCTTATTTCCTTATCAAATCATTTATGAAGGGCTAAAACAGGATTGTCAAACTCAGAGCCTATTTGGATGCATAGGGCTAATTAATTGTTAGTCAACTAATGTTTAAAAGAATTAGCCCATTCAAATAAGGGGCTAATAGATGTATAGGTTATTTTTTTAGCCAAGTCTCTAACTAGCCGTAGCCAACTAGCTAGCCAACGCCAAACAACTTGAGTTTCAACTAAAAACTAGCCCTACCCGATCCAAACATATCCTTAGCCTGAGTGTTTCTTCATCCTACTCACACAAGAATGTTTTCACCCCCTTCTTCCCTTTTCCATTCTCCAAATTCATCCTCATCATAAGAAGATCTTATGCATCTTCTTCATCTCCAACAAATGCAACGATGACAGGGGTTAGGGTTTGTCTTTAGGGGGAGGGGGTGTTAAGCTCCAGAGAGCTTTTCTGTAGCCCTTGATAATAGATAGAGGGTCGAGGAGGAACACTGGTTCAACAATGGATGGGTGGTCGGTAGAGCAACAAGATGGTGACATCGATGTTGTGTGCCCAAAAGCGACACATGGTATAGTCATTCGGGGTAGTTATTAAGAGCGAGGTGGTTCACCCTGCTAAGCCAACACAGAGGCAAGAGTAGTGAAGCTATAGATCAAACATCAGTGGCATCGCTCATGGAACAATAGTTTAGGATTTAGGGTTTAGGGTTTAGGATGGTGATCATCGGGGTAGTCAAGGTGGTAATGTATGGCCACTATGATCGACAGCATGGAGGCATGAGTAGCAACGAATTAAGTGACTGACTCAAGTGGATGATCATACATTGGTATGACAGATGGAAATTAATATATATGGGGCAACACCGGGCGACATGAGCCAATTAAAGACAAGATTGTAGAGGGAGAAGTGTGTAACACCCCGGCCTAGGGTTTAATAGGATTAATATGATACTCATACCAATAAGTTGCAACTTCTTTTCTAGAAGCTCATCTTGAAAGAACTCCAAGGTTAAGCGTGTTTGGCTTGGAGCAATTTCAGGATGGGTGACCGACCGTGAATTCGTTCCCGGGTGCGCATGAGTGAGGACAAAGTGCGCAGAAAAGACTGTGTTGGTCTGTGAGGTTAGTATTGGATTACAAAGTGCACAAAATGAGAATTGGATTACAAAATGACACTAGGGGTGGCAACCTCTTAGCGCTATTTAGATGCACCCAACTAAAATTTAGTTAGCTAAAATTTTAATGTAAAACTTTAGCCTGCTAAAGGTTTCTCAGCTAAACTTTACCTTAGGGGCATTTGGATGCTCCACCTAATAAGCTCTGCTAAATTTTAGTTGGCTTTAACTAAGTTGAGATAGCTAAATTTAGCCAGCTAAAAGTTAGCTTGTGTATCCGAACATGTCAAATACGGTTGGATGGATGTTCATAGGTGCATAACCTAATAGGTGGGATACCTGATATAATATGGATTTCACCAAATCAGGATAATTAATGAAACTCTGAAATCGCTAATCATGCATTACTGAACCTTGGCAAATTAACGCAAGAAAGAAAGAAAGAAAGTTTCTGGCAATTGAACGGGTGCCGCCGGCATGCATGCACAATCCAGTCGCTGCTAGCTATTAGGCAGTAGCGCGCGCTGCACAGGAGATCACGGCGCCCCGGTGGTGGTGGGCCACCGGCGGGGCTTGTCCGTCCGAGGTGGCGCACCCGGCTGAGGCGATGCTCATGGCGACCGGCCGCCGGCGCACGGCCGCCACGTGGTGTCGGGGCGCCGAGCACGTTCCGTCCTCATGCGCCGAGCACGCATGCACGCCGCCGCGCCATGGTGGAGGACGACGGGACGGGACAGTACCGGACGGACCCCAGCAAGGACGATGGGACACACACCACCATGTGCGTGCGCTAGCGGCCCAGACCAGCCCAGCCTAGCAAGCGCGCCCGTGGTCCGTGGGTGGGGTGTACTGTGGGCCAATAATTATATATGATCCAATAATTATAAATTTTTTACTACAATTCAAGTATATCATAATAAATTTACTATAAAAATTTCACCATAATTCGACCATAGAAATTATAGTTATGAATTATTCCATTTAATTGTAAAAAAATATAGGTCTAAAATTACAGCAAAAACTTTGTACTAAAATATACTATATTATATGTTCACCGTGTAGATCTACGATGTGGAGTCCAACAAAATTAGATTTTCTATTTTATGATATTTTCTGTGATTTACTATGATTTTTCAAAAGATTCAGCCGAAATAAATAAAAAAGAAAAAGATAAAACCACGTTACTATAGTAAAACTACCCTTCAAAACCGTCCCAGGGTGTTATTTGCACCGGTTTCTAAAGTTTAGCCCCCCTTTGGAATATAGGATTGCAAAAGGATAGGAATAGAAAAAGTATAGGAATTTCATAGGAATGCAATTGTAAAATAGAGTATTGAAAACTATGGAATACTGTAGAAGTTAGATGTTTGGATGTCCATGGGAACTTCATAGGAACAGGAATACTTGGAAGTACATAATCCAATTGATTTAATTATTGGTTTAACAGATCTTTTTGCAAGCCGATTGTTTAATGCATCAAAAGGAGGCATTCAGCTTTTGCACTAGCAAATGACAGCTCTATTTGCCTCGGTCCTATGCGATGGGAAGGAAACAAAGAAGTTGGACCACATTATTTTTTCCTGCAGTTTTCCTATAAAACAAGCACCATAGGAAACTTTCCTTTCCCTTTACTATGCACAAATCCTGTGTTCCAAAGGGATGAACAGTGTACTTTCCTATGGAATTCAAAATCCTCCATTTCTCCTACAAGAATCCTTCAAACCAAAGGGGCAGGGTGTACAATACTCGGTTTTGTAGTTCAGGGTATAAAGTGTACTAACATTAATAGTTGGGGGTTTTTTTTTTAGACTTTTTCCTTTTTGGAAAGGGCTGCACAGCCGACGAAAGAATTTTCAAGGAAGCAAAGATGAGCATGGACGGAAGTAAAAGTACAGTAGTAAAACCTTTGTGCAATGCGCAGTATGTAGTATACGCGAAAATAGTAGCATTACACAGGTAAGTACGCAGCAGCAGCGGTTATTCGCTGTACAGAACAAACTGTAGTGGGTGGAGTTCCCAATAATTAAGCATCCTCTGTTCAGTTTCATGCAGGAGACGAATGCTTAAGCAACTATACAGACTATTAGTAGATTACTGATGATTACACAGCAGCTAGCAGCAGGCAGCAGGTGGGAGGCAGCAGGGCAACGTCGCTCCCTCGCTCGCCCTGCTGCTCAGGTGTGCTGATGAAGCAGGGAGGATGGAACTATTCGGTCTTCCTGAACTTGACGCCCCCCTTGAGGATGCCCTTGGTGTCCAGCTTCTGGTACTGGCTCTGCACCACGCCCAGCATATTGTACAGGAAGTCGTCCACCTGGTCCTGGTACCTCTCGTACAGCACCGGCAGAGTGTGCGCGCACACGAACCCTGAAATGATCCATACCATCACACCATCCATCAGCAGCTACTACGAGCTAAGTCCAAACAGCAAACAGAATAATGTTCACAACTGTAACACTGAAACTGAAATAACTGTCAGAATTCAGAAGTCATTACCGATGTAGACGACCGTCAGGAAGTTGCAGAAGCTGCCGACGATGGCCGCCGCGAAGAACCCGGCGATCACCTTATATATAGAGGAAATCAAAGCTCATCAGCATGTCTGAAGATAGCTACTGCAATTCTGCAAAACGTTCAGTGAAGAGTCGATCCACAACAGAGTAGCACAACGGCAGCATGATTCACTTACGATGACCAACTGCTTGAGGTCCCGTCCGCAGGACACGTCCTGGAGGTAGCCCAGCGCCTTGTTCACCTGGGCGCCGACGGCCGCGCCGGCGTTCGCGAACAGCTCCTCCGGCAGCTCCACGCGAGGCACGCTGGAAGGGGACCTGGTGGAATGCAATGGACGACAGCGTTGAGCAGCAGAGCAGTCCCAGGCACGTTGGCATGGAATGGGATCAGCTAAGCTTCGTACCCTCTGTTGAGCACGGCGGCGAAGGTGGACCAGGCGAACTGGACGGCCATGCCAAGCGCGAGCAGGAAGCAGAGGATGGTGAGGAAGTGGTAGTCCAGCCACTCGAAGAAGGCCCACACCAGCGTCGCCACGCCCAGCACGCTCGACGAGATCTTCTTGTTCCGCCACAGCAGCACGTCGGCGGCTGCGGGAAGCCATCATCGTCAATTCGTCAGTCATCAACATCATTCATCCCGACGATTAATTTCCAGGCAGTCAGTCAGCCACTACTACGCTGCTACTTGTGGGTGCAATACGTACACTTGCCGCCGCCCAGGACGTGGTGGACCGACTTCTTCCTCTTCTCCCCGCCGCCGGCGAACAGGTTCTTGGCCTGCTCGGAGATGGAGGATCCCTCGCCGTCGCCGTCGTCGAACCGGACCGACTTCTGCTTCGGGAGGTTCTCCGCGATGGTCTCCATGATGTTGCTCATCAGGTCCGACGCCGCGTTCTCTGAATGCTCCGCCATCTTCGATTCCGCCCCCCGGCCCGCTGAATCCCAATCAATCATGGAAGAGTAACACGTGTACAGGTTAGACGATGCAGTGCCAGTCAGTGTTAGTAGTCAGAGCCAATCAGCCATATGCTTCTTTCTTCTAATCTGTAAATTTTGATTTTCTCAAACACACAGGGTCTGCTGCACAAAGGCCAAAAGGCTTACAGATACATATACTCCCTTGGGGGAAAAAATAGCTCCCAGTTGCTGCTTGCTGGGACGATTAATTAACCGAAATAAGTGATTAAACAGAGCACATGGCGTATTACTCTCAACCATGAATTAATAGCCTGAATCCTGAACCGCTCATCATCAGGAACTCTAAAAAATTGGAACCGAACCTGAACAGTTCAGCCTTCCTTTTTGTCCACCTCGACGGACAGCGGATTCTTTATTCAGGTTTCAGGAAAAGCTAAAGGAACCAACCAACCAGCCGGCCAAAACGAGTTGGATAAGGCTTGTGTATATAAATAGACCGGAGGAAAAGGATGAACTTACCGAGGAACAGCAGCGGTTGGACGCGGTGAGCTCGAACTGGGGGCGCCCTCAATGAACCAGGTGTCGTCGGGGATTCTTGCTCATCAATGGCGAGGCAGAGCCGCCGGGAGAGGAAAGTAGGTGGCCAGTTGGGGGAAGAGCAATTAAAAAAGTTCATCGACAGGGACAGCCGGACAGGTGGGCCAGTGGGTCCATTAGCCTGATTGGGCTGTGTGTGGGTGACGGCGTCCTCCTTGCAGCCATACGTTTCGCAAGCGTGGGCCATGCCTGTCAGTGATTTTTTTGGGTATTTCTAAATATCTGCCAGTAGATTTTTGTTTGTGTTTTCTTCCACTTTTGTATGGTCCAGATTTTTGTTAAGATTCGTGCTGACTCAGCAGTTTCCTTTTCATTTCTGTTTTGTGGTCTGTCGACGGCAGCTGTGGCCATGCCGGCTGTGACGTTGTCGTCGTCGGCGGCGGCGGCGGCGGTCGTGTCCTCTGTGGTTCTGCGCCCTTTGCGTGCAGCCGACTCCCGTAGCTGCCCAGTCCTCCCTGCTCTGCTCGCCCGACACACTACTCTCGCCCTTTCGCTGCCGCGCCGCAGTTGGCCGTCCTCCGACCTCGTCCGTCGTCGTCGCCGTCGCTGTCGCAACTGTCTTCCCCAAGCCGCTCCTTGAGCAGCCCCACCGTGAAGTGGACTCCGACTATAGGAATATTCGGAGAGCCCCTCCCCTCTGACGCAGTTGCAGGTCTCGTTGAAGTCCGGTAGGAACTGCTGCTGCTGTTTTTGTCGATTTATTCCCAAGTGGAATCGATTTACTGACGGGCTTTGTGCTAATTGAGGTGAAATGGGGATTTCTCGTGTGTGATGTGGTTCATTGCTGTAGGCGAGGTCTTCGAGATGTTGTTTAGTGTCGACGGACATTGAGATTGTGTGGAATGTGCTTCATAAATAATCTCTGAGTCGGTCCGCGCACTGGGTTTAGAGTTTGAGGTTTATTGTTTCATTTTTCTGCTGAGAACATTTAAGTTACCGAACTTTACTAGATACTAGAGATGGTGTGTCTTTCAATTTAGAAAGTAGCAGTTCTGTTTTTGGTGATTGCAGTTTAGTTTCAGCTAATCTGGTGGTGTTTTTTCAATGTGGTTTCAGTGGCGGATTTTGAGTGTTGGGTTCAGTTTTCAGGCGTTCTGTCCTGCTGATTGTTTGGTTCAATTTCATGCGTACGGCAACAGTCATCATCCGTGTAAACAGATGGCTCCAAACCATTCAGGAAACATACTCACATGTTTGTGTTTGATCAATTAGCAGCAATATGCTCCTGATTTGCTTCTGTAGTCTGAAATACCAGCATGACTGAAAGTGTGATAAGCCCAAAATCAAGTAACATATTCACCTGCCATATTTCTCTTGTGTTAAACTGGTTGCAATGGTTATCAATCCACAATAGCTTCCTTTGCTCAACTTAGGCTTTAATCTGAATTATTTCATAGCAAGTTAGCAACTATGTGTTTTCTTAGTTTTTCAGTTATTGAGTTTTCAACAGATGTCAGGTATAGCCCGCTGATTGGTTCAGTAGAACAAAGATGGTAGGTCTTTTTTTTTTATTAGTTATGTATGTTGCTGCAATAGAAAAATTGAATTCATATATGTTTTGGTTCAGTTAAGTTATCATTTCAGTTTTTATTATGATAGACTTTAGATCTGTGAGATTTTCAGTACTAAAGTTCTTTCAGCTTCAGTACATTCAGTTTCGGATTAAAAGTTTGTATGTTTAGCGCTTTGAGTTCTAAAACTTATTTTTTAGTTTCTGTGAATTTCAGACTTGTCTCTGTCCCTGTGCTTTTTTTTTTTTTTTCTCTCCTTGCATCGCAGGGGCATGTTTCGGGCATGGGATTCTCCTATCTGGATTTGAATTTGAAATTTTTGAGGGAACATGCTTTGTGTACCGACTGCACCAAACTGGGCTGTCTAGGATGCTGCTGCTTGGGTCTGTCAAACAGTAGTTAATGGCCATTCCATTTGTTGATCTAGATTGGTGGTTTCTTCATTACCTGTACTAAAGAATTCCTGCTCAATGCCCATGTACTCCCTGCTAACTTTTTCACTGAATGGCCAGCCCGGGCTGAAGTTCAAGCATAAATTCAACTTTGAGTTCATGTCCATGGAGGCATCAGGCATGCAGTAGTTTCTTTATATTTGATGATTATTGTATGTTAATTGCTATTTTCCTTTGCAATCAGATTCTCCTGATTGTTAGACGAGGATCTCTTCTGACCTCTTGTATTTTATTTATTTATTTATTTATTGCGAAAAAGGAGAGAGCTCTATTGATTACTCATGAAACAGATTTGTATTTTGGAATCCCTAATGTGTGAAGTATACTTGAGTTGTCCACCTACATTTCCCTTATTATTTCATCGTAAGCTATTTCATCAGTTCCTGATTGTTACAACTAGTTTGTAAATATCTGCTGTCTTTGTTTAGTAGTTTCAGTTCTAAAACATCATTTTTTTTTAGTGTGTGTAAATTTCAGACTTGGTTTCTCGCTACTATGTTCATTAGTCTGGCAGGTCATAGTAGCATGTCATTGTGCTTTTCCTGTTGGCCAGCTGCTTGGTTTCTTCTTTGCTAATTAGCAGCTCGAGCTTGGAAATTATTTCAGCATCACGCATCAGTTTTTGTTGGATTCAGCTATCCAGTCCAATCAAGAGACATATGATATGTCATCCATCGTAATATGCAAGGTATACTGTATAGGTGTATGTTGTCTAAAGCAGCAGTGGATTGATTTGCAAGAAAAGAAGAAGGCAAGAACAGAACAGAAAAAAGTAGGTAAATCAAAAATTCTCTTTGCTGCTACTAGTTTCCATATTGCCTTTTGAATACTTGCAGATAACACGAGGATATGCATATTTCCATAGATTGATTTACCTAGAAAAAGCAGATGCAAATTTTTACAGATTTTTTTTGAGATGAAGGTCGTTGGGGTTGAAACTGGGTTACCTCCGATGCATCATCTTGCTGATTTTCTTCTTCTGATGTTGGTTTTGCTTTGGTGTTTGGTCTTGGTCTTCCTTTGGTCTTCATCATATTTGTGGCATCATTCCAGAGCCGTTGCTTTCACCTTCTAGGGCAGTGTAACAGGCGCGGCGCCGCCGCACACACATGGGAACCACTGATGCTCGTCTGCTGTCACCGTCCAATCCTCTGGCGTTCGGCTCGGCGTCGGCGACGGGCCAGAGGGGATCAACGCGTGCATCACCGTGCAGTTGTGCATGCATGAACCAGAGCTTGCACGACACCCTGCTATGTTTTCTGGAAGATAACAGCTCTAAAAATCTTCCAGAAACTGTTTCCTGTGACGTACATGTGCTGCTTTTGAATTTTTGTGTTGTTTTGTATCATGTGACGTGGCACCTACTGATTTGTTGAGAATGTGGAAGACAACAAATAGCAAAATCTTCCATGAGATATGTCCCATTTTTTTTTCCCCTCCCTACACCGCCGACACACACATTGCAGCCATACGTTTTGCAAGCGTGGACCAAAGCCCAAACGAGCCCGTAAAGCTTCATGGGCCGTGGCCTCCCGACGGCCCAACGTGGGTTGGGCTGAAAAGCTTTTTCCACCAACCGAAACGCTCCGTGATGTTCGTTCCCCCTATGGGCCTTGCTGATCGCTTCCTCACTGTCACCGGCCACCACTCGCTTCCTCACCGTCACCGGCCACCGCTCCGCCCGGCCGCCGTCGCCGCCGCACCTCCCGGGCGGGCACACCACCCTCTCCGCAGTCTGCATCCGCGGGAGCATTCCTGCGCCTCGGCGATCCCTGGAGAAGGGAAACCCGGCCGATATCCGCGGCGCCGAAGAAGCGACGGCGACGGGGGGCGATTCGGGCGGCCCGCGCTCACGGCGGGGAGCGGCGTTGTCGAGGCTGCTCGTGCTGCAGTGAAGGTGCGTGTTTCTCTAGGAATCGAGGGGTGCGTGGTGAGATGTAGCACAAGATTCGATTTCGATTAGGGATCCTTGCCTCAGCATTTCGGTCGTCCTGCTACCGCTGCTGTCTTCTGAACATCTTGCCTTACATTGTAGCCGATCGTGTATTCATTGAGCACTGGAATCATGTCTCCGAAGGCCTGAAGCTGCACAACTAGAAGCCATCTACGTTTCTGCAGGATATTGGATACACAACACCTGCTGCCTGGTTGGTTGATGTCTACGTCTTTTTTGCATCTAGTACACCACTTCTGTTATGCGTCTTTCTGGGTTGGGCTCTAATTAGGCTCTCTTGATTTCTTGGCGCTTCTAGGTAATGGCCAAAATGGAACCCCTAGAAGTGGTGGTGTACGGAGGTAATGCAGACCAACAGACAGCTGGTGGTGAGGATGAGTCCATCGCCTTGCCAGTCAATGGATCCACAGAAGCGGCGCAGGAAGATAACGCGGATATGCAAGCAGTTGATGCAGAGGAAGAGTGTGCCGCCGAGGAGACCGGTGCTGGTTCTGATGACCCAGCTACAGGGAGATTCATGGAGCCAATAAAGGGGATGATATTTGATAGCGAGAAGGAAGCGATTGCATTCAGTCAGAGATATGCTCGGATGAAGGGATTCTCTATAACACGGAGGACCTCCAAAACGGCGGATGAGAAGTTGCAGTATTTCACTCTCGCTTGCAACAGACAGGGGAAAGCTCAGTGCAGCTCCAGCTCCAGCTCCAGCTCCAGAAATAAATTGAAACAGAATCCCTCCACAAAAACACAGTGTCCAGCTAAACTGAACTTTAAACTCCATGGCCCTCGCAAGTTCTGCTTAACTTCACTCATACTCGAACACAACCATGATCTGAGTCCAAGCGAGACAAGGGTCAATCTGGACCAGAACACGAAAGCTGGGGTGAGTGCAAAAAGAAGAAAGCGAGAGCCAAGTGGCAGGTTAGAAGTTTGTGCGAACAAAATGGTCATGTTTACTCATGCGCAAGGTGGAGGCTCTGAAAACCAACAGTTTGGTGAAAATGGGTGCACAGACAATTCTAAAGAGGAAACAAGGCTGAAGTTTAGTGCTGAAGATACACATGTGCTCTATCGATACTTCTTCCGCATGCAGTCCAAGAATCCAAACTTTTTCTATTCCATGGACTTTGATGAAAATTCCCGGCTGAGGAATGTTTTCTGGGCAGACGCAAGAAGTAGGGCTGCGTATGAATCTTTCTCGGATGTTGTGAAGTTCGACACTGCCTACCTAACAAACAAGAACGAAGTGCCTCTTGCTTCTTTCGTTGGTGTAAATCATCATGGAGAACCAATTCTTCTGGGCTGCGGCCTACTGTCAAATCAGAACACAGAATCTTTTTTGTGGCTGTTCAAATCCTGGTTAGCTTGTATGTCTGACAAACCACCAAAAGGCATGATTACTGAGCAGTGCGATGAAATGCAGCAAGCTGTTGAGCAAGTTTTCCCTCAAACCTACCATATGTGGTGTCTGTTGAGTATCATGAAGAAAATGCCTGAAAAGCTCCGTGGACATTCAGAGTTAAAAGACATTAGATCCACTTTCTCAAATGTGATCTATGAATCAGTGACAAAGAGTGAATTTGGAAAAGGTTGGATTGAGATGATCAGCAAGTTTGGCCTTCGAGGCAATGACTGGCTTATTCAGCTGTGCATTAATTGGCATAAATGGGCACCTGCTTATATAAAAGACACCTTTTGGGCTGGCATGCCTGTCACAAAAGAGTGTGAAAGTGAATATGCTTTGTTTGATAGATATGTCAGTTCTGGAACAACAATAACGCAGTTTCTGGAGCAATACAGCAAAGCACTAAGAGACATGGTCGAGAAGGAAAAAGATGCTGATTTTAAGTCTTCCCAGGAAGTGGCATCTTGCATCACTCATTATGATATTGAGAAACAGTTCCAGTTAGTATATACAAATAAAAAGTTTGAAGAATTTCAGGAACAGTTAAGAGGTAAAATTTACTGTTATCCGAAACTTCTGAAACAAGAAGGTACATCTTACGCGTTCAATGTTGCTCAAGATGTTAAAATCAGGGAGCAACAACTTACATTGGACTTCTCTGTCTGGTTTAACGAAGACGGATGTGACGTGAAATGCACATGCCGTCATTTTGAATTTCGAGCTATCTTGTGTTGCCATATCATCTCTGTACTTACTCTGATGAAGATCAAAGAAGTGCCCTACAAGTATGTTCTGCAGAGGTGGAGAAAGGATTTGGAGCGTAGGCACACCTCTATTGCGTGCTCATATGACGATAATGTCAACGCACCAAATGCACAGCGTTTTGATGTGTTATGCAAATCGTTCTATGATGTGGCAGAGAAGGCGGCGTCATCAGATGCACTGTTCGAGTTAGTGATGGGTGGCCTTGGACAACTGAAAGTAAAGGTCGAGGCACAGCGTGCTATCCTTAACCCTCATCAGAGTGGTAATGCATCATCAGAGCGTCAAGACATGGATATATGATGATGAGTCCCTTTTTCCTGACATGACATGAATATCTGACAGTTTTCTGTAGCTCCAATGTACAGTAAAGATATGTCTAGCGTCTTCTATTTATATATCTAGCTTTCTGTTGCTCAAATGAACCATGAGTGGAACTTCACTTCTATATTTAGCTTGTGCTATATATGCCTGAATTTTTTTCTGTTGCTTTTTAGAGCTATTCCCAACTTACGGCAACCTGATCATTTTGCCCTGTTGCCATTAAACAAGCTTGTCACTAAATTTAGCTGCATCGTTTTATTTTAGAATTCTTATATATATCCTGGGCAATCTACCAATCTCTGTTTGCAGCCCCCCATTTTGCTGGGTTTGGAATCTCGATTCCACGGGAAAGTCACAATGAGGCCTCTGGGCTCCGTGACTCTCCTGGCCATTTTTCTGTGTATCCACCTCCATCTTTGTGCATCCTCACGCCTCCTCGCCGAACGTCCTGCGGCGGCTCCAAATGGCCAGGCTGCTGCAGCAGGTGCACCGGCGCCGGTTGCTGCCGCCGGGTTGCCGGAAACGAACATCCCGGCCAACCTGCCGGCGACCAACGCTGTTCCGGTGAACATGGCCAGTGTTCCACCGGAAGTGGTAGCCAAGATCCCACCGGAGGTGCTGGCGAAGCTCCCGGCCAACATCCCGCCGGATGTGCTGGCCAACATCCCGCCGGAGACGCTGGCCAACATCGCGGCGTCGGAGGGGCAGCTGCAGACGAAAGAGATCGTGGCAGCCATCCCGTCGCTGCAGGGCCAGCTGCCGGCGAACGTGCCGCCGGAGGTGCTGGCCAAGCTCCCGGAGCTGCAGAGCCATCTGCCGGCGAACATCACGCCGGAGATGATGGCCAGCCTCGCCGCGATGCAGCAGCCTGCTGGCTCGCCTGGGGCGGCGGCGACGGCGGCGGAGATCCCGCAGATCCCCAAGATGCCCGACTTGTCGGGCCTCGCCAACATCTCGTTCCCGCCGATGCCGTCGGGGCCCAAGATGCCGCAGCTGCCGCCCAACTTCTCGCTGTATGGGTACGAGGTCCCCATCCCCCAGTTCATCAGCAAGATGGTCGATGGCAATGGCAATGGCAATGGCGGCGGGCAAAGCTGAGGCCAAGCTTGGTTCGATGTCAGTGGCATCAAGGCTGTCAAAAACACATTAACCGAAGTTTGGTCATGCTTTTGAGTTCTAATCTGATCCTTTTGCAAATCTTTTGGTTTGGGTGATGTCTCATGCATGTCTGATGGACTAATGTTCTTGTCATGTGTATATACATCTTTGTTCATTTGTGAAACATCTGCAGGTTGAAAAGCATTGCAGTTTTGCTACTCCTTGCAATGCATTCATGTCTCAGTTGAACATCATATGAGTATGGAATCTTAAGGTTCAATTTGATTTGTAAAGTTGATAAATGATAATCGATTGTTGTTTGAACTTCGTCCTACTCCAACAAATAGATTCCGGTAGATACAAAATAGAATTTAATTCTGTCAACATGACCTTGCATAGAGATCGAACGGTAGATGAAAGCTATTATATATGCCACATGTATAGATATGCAATATCCAAAGACAGAACAGTCTAATTCCGGGGCGATGAGGTTTGTTTTTGTGTTTGGACGTACGGTAAAGCGTTATGACAAGTCGATGCACCTCGCATTTGGCTAGAAAGCTGCCCACGTTATACTGAGCTCGTGAGCTGACACGACTTTATCCTATCTGAAAATTCTTGTTCTCTTTCTCTCTAAATTTCAGATTTTTTCACTCTCTTTCATCACATCAATTTTTATCTGCATGCATGGAACATTAAATATAAGTAAAAAATAATTAATTACACAGTTTAGTTACAAGATGAATCTTTTGAGTCTAATTAGTTCACTATTGGACAATATTTGCCAAATACAAACGAAATGCTATAGTTTTAAAATTTTTCGATCCTAGCAATCTAAACAAGGCCTATAATTCTGACGCAACTCACCACTAAAGTATCCAGAAAGAACAAAGTGCTCCCTTCATTTCGTTAAAAACGATGTAAAAGTTATCACGTACTGGATTTATAAGTCAACCTTTCATCAACAAATGATCAAATTATATATACATGTGTGTATTATTATTTTATTATTATCTAAAGTTGTACCAATAGAATGCATTTCATCGTAATGTTTAATTTTGTTCGCCTAAACTGCTGCTTAGTCCATTTAAAATGGTCACACCTGTGTCCTTTAGACCATAAACAGTGAATTAAACTGTTGGACTATTTAAACCCGCTAACTGACGATTTAAATAGAATTGAGTTATATGTGATTAAATGAGCTAAATGACCATTTAATTCATCATTTAGTTAATAGGAGGATTACAACTACCACATTTTGCACTAAACTAATTAACATCGCAAGTATAAGAGGTGGACTGAGATTTAGTTTTCTTCCAAAAATGACTTGGTAGAATATTTTTTATATACATACTTTCTAGCATATTTATATAAATATGTATATTTTAGTGTTATTAGAGCATCTCCAACAACTTTGTATTTCAACTTGCTATCCTTATTTTCTTGGCAAAATCACAAAAACTCTCTCCAACAACTCCTCATTTATCTCAAGTTGCTATTCTTTCCTCCCGCACGCTGGATATATGCTTGTGCCAGGACGTGACTTTAACTATCGAGCTTTTAGAAGAGGTGGAAGGGTGAAAAAATAATTTTGTTTTACGCTTCGGGGTTCCCGATGTAAGTTTTCAAGAGGTAGAAGGATATAAACATAATTTGTTTTACGTCTCGGGGTTTTACGATGTAAGTTTGATCTGTGTTTGGCAAGTGAATTATACCAAACTATTGGAGAGGAACTCTTTTTTCACTTGCTATATATTTTAGAGAGTTGCCAAATCACAATATTTGCCAAGTAAATTTTGGCAAACTCTCGGAGATGCTCTTATATCATACCCTTTAGGTTGTTTATCTTCATTTGAACACTGTCTAAAAGCTAAACGAAGGGTGACCAGCGGCTTGCCATTTGACATTTAGGGTAGCACTGATACAATATATTAGTTTTAAATTTGCCACGATTGATAGTATTTTAAAATAAATTAAGGTAAAAGTGTACTTAGGACTATTTCACATCTCACATGGCCTATGTAAACAGAACGAGCGAGTAATAGCCATTTTTTTTGTAATAAAAATCCTAGTGTGCCGTAGAAGGCTTTACAACATCAATTTGCATGCAGCAAACGTTTTAGTGCGTCTCTTTTAGAAAAGAAAATTGCACATTTGGATCACAATGGAGTGTCGGCAACTTAAATTTTTGGTCTCCTATGCGTGTCCCTCCTTAAATTTTTGGTCTCCTATGTGTGTCCCTCTGTGCTAAATTATAAATCCTTTTTGACTTTTTAATACAAAGCTTTTAGATAGCAACCTACGTATCACTTTGACTTTGTCTTAAATTAAATTTACTTAACTATGACTATTTTTAATAATATATTAATATATTTAAGTTCAAATAAGTGCATTGGAAAGACATATTTGTATAAGAAAAATTAATTAAATTAATGATATTGTAGATATTACTATATTTCCCATGGATTCATTCAAAATTAGACAATTTTAACTTAGGCCTTGTTCAGTTGTAACGAAAGTTGCAACATTTTCCACTCTCTCTCCATCACATCAATTTCTACCCGCATGTATGGAGCATTAAATATTAGTAAAAAATAACTAATTATACGGTTTAGTTGTAAATCACGAGATGAATCTTTTTGAGCCTAGTTGGGCCACGATTGGACAATATTTATCAAATACAAACGAAACGCCACTGGTCAGAGAGAATGCAAGTTTTTCACGAACTGAACAAGGCCTTAAGATAAAACTAAAGTGGTCTATAATTTAGAACATGAGAGTAGTTAGTTACAGGTGATGAATGATGGTATATGACTTTTGGTGGGGTTCGGAATCCAACCAGTTCCTTCCAACTGATAGGTCCTTCCCATTGACAGGTGTAGGTCAATCTTAGTATGGGATTTTATTTTACTATTTTAAAAATTTTCATGTCAGTTTTGTAATCTAAATTGAGAAATGAAACTAGCTCTCTCAGTGCAAGATTTATTTCACTCTTTCAGAAAGAAGCAGTAGCAATGACAACACTCTAGTAAATATATCTACCTTGAATAAAAACACTTTTGTTGTGGGATACTCATTTGTTTATAATCTTACCTAATATAAGGCTATGACCTTCAGAGAAGATTTTAAAACTACAATTAATAAGACTAATGAGTCTAAAGTTCTTCATAGACTTACTGTTTGCTCACTGCAGCTTGAAGCCAGCCGAACCGGCTGCTGCTGCTAGCATCACAAGGCATCCAAACAACTGGGAAACAGCCAGCCGAATAGACCTTTAGCCTCCTCTACTTTTGCAATGAGAGATATCGTAACATTGCAAATTCAATTTCCATAGGTCTATATTACCCTAGAAGAAATGCATAACATGGCTAACAAATTCTTTTTACTGAAATCCCAAAACTTGTGATAAAACATAAAGGAAAAGCCCATGGTCCTGGAGCGCCTATCATTACAACTCCAATCCGCCTCCTTTATTTCATTCTCAGAAAAAAGGGATATCAATAAATCATTTTCACTAACACTCTCATCTTGTTCCCAGAAACCATGAGATAAGGAAACTTGAGTCTATCTTCCTTTTTAAACAGGTCTTTATAAAAAAGGCTAAAGCATTGTCCATTATACCTTTCTAATATCGTCCACTAGACCGTTAGGACCTTCTAAAGCATTTGGAAACTTTAAAGTGAGATGGAACATCTTAGGTGTAGAGTGGCATTGGACATGTCATGGATGGAACAATCCACTACTTAGTCGATTTCACAAAAGAAACATATTGATCGACATGGGTCGCTAGAAAGTGCGGCGGAACCAACAGGTAATTAAAATTTGTTTGCTTATCATTCAGGACAGGGTAATAAAATTTTATGATTTTTAAAAATTCATAAAATGTGACATTTTTCTAGTCAGAACTCATTGGCTTGATTATCATTGAGGAGTCAGGACAGAGTAATAAATAAAATCTTAGTCCAAATAAGACCCACACTAGCGTGTGGTTACAACGAGCAGGTAGCCGTAGACGAGAGCAGAAAAGACACCATGAGACCGTGCGTGCTGCCAAACGGAGAGAGAGGGAGAGCCAGTAGTGTGTGTTGGCCCAAACATCGCGATCCGACGTGGCCCAATGGCGCGTCGCGAAGCCTTATCCCGCGGGGGTCGCCCCTGATCCAAACTCCATCCGCTCGGCCGCCGCGCACCACAAGTAGGCGTTCCCCGGCGACCCCACCGCCGCCTCCCATTCCCCTCCCCTCCCTTCGTTAACACGCCGCCGCCTACCACGCCCCGCGCTAGTGCCATCTACGCTCTTCGTCTTCCAGTCGGCAAAAAGCAAGCAAAGAAAGCAGCAGCTTGGTAGTAGCAGCCATGGCGTCCACCTCCTGCTTCCTCCACCAGTCCACCGCCCGGCTCGGTGCGACGCCGCGCGCGCAACCGCCCCACGCAGCACCCAGCTGTTCGTCTGCAAGGCCCAGAAGCAACAGGAGGGCGCCGTCGTGGGGAGCGACGTGTCGCGCCGCGCCGCGCTCGCGCTCCTCGCCGGCGTCGCCGCCGTCGGCGCCAAGGTGAGCCCCGCCGCCGCCGCCTACGGAGAAGCAGGTAACGAACGAACCAAACCACCGGCGTTCCGTCCTTAATTTCTCTTTTCCTGAGTGCCTGACGACTGATCATCCGCCGCGTGCATCGATTGCATCGGCATGGCAGCCAACGTTTTCGGCAAGCCCAAGACGAACACGGAGTACATCGCGTACAGCGGCGACGGGTTCAAGCTGCTGATCCCGTCCAAGTGGAACCCCAGCAAGGAGCGGGAGTTCCCGGGGCAGGTGCTCCGCTACGAGGACAACTTCGACTCCAACAGCAACGTCTCCGTCATCATCCAGCCCACCTCCAAGAAGACCATCACCGACTACGGCTCCCCCGAGGAGTTCCTCTCCCAGGTCGACTTCCTCCTCGGCAAGCAGGCCTTCGGCGGCAGCACCGACTCCGAGGTCAGTGTAGATACTTTGTGTTGTTGGTCTCGCCCGGCCGGCCGCCGCCATGCCCATGCTCGTCGATCTCTGCTTGCCTTACACGCATATGCATGCTTTGCAGGGTGGGTTCGAGACCGGCGCTGTGGCCACGGCCAACGTGCTGGAGAGCTCCACCCCCGTGGTCGACGGCAAGATGTACTACAGCATCTCCGTGCTGACCAGGACGGCGGACGGCGACGAGGGCGGCAAGCACCAGCTCATCACGGCCACCGTCTCCGACGGCAAGCTCTACATCTGCAAGGCGCAGGCCGGCGACAAGAGGTGGTTCAAGGGTGCCAGGAAGGGCGTCGAGAAGGCCGCCGCCTCCTTCAGCGTCGCATAACATGTATAATTGTGCATCGACCGGGATTATTATTGTTTCCTTTGATGGTTGGTTTTATCAGGGATGCACTGCACGCACCGTGTGTACTTAGAGAGCATGCTTGTTGTGTATGTGTTCCTTTGATTGTACATGAGAACAACAGACTAAGGAGAGCCGCATTTCCGTATAAGGATCGATTTCTTGAGTCATGCAAGCTGTTTAAGAAATCTTAGTACTAAAAATTGTTTTTAGATAAAGGAACTAAGTTCCTTGCCATAGTTCTGCTTGTTTTAGCCAAAGATTCTAAGAGGCAGTTTGAATGGATTATGGGAAACTAGATTGTGTGGAAGCTAAGGGTTTTAAATCTCAAACAAACAGCATACCACACCAATGCAAGATTTTGTGAGAGTTGAACTTTTGTGTAAGGAATGGGGAAGGGATTTGAGAACAGAAAGAGAATTTAGAAGGAGATGTAGTTCAGAGCCATGGGCAAGGTATTGGAGAACAGAAAGAGAACTGAGAGCATTGGGGAAGTTTTATGTCTCCAAAAATAGCTTATCATTCCCTTTCCAACTCATCTCCTTCATAGCTAAGCTATTACACAAAATCTTAGTGAACCTGAAAGCTGCTGAAATCATGGATGTCGCTGTTGACACCGTTTTAAATGAACTGACCGACAAAATTGTGGAGGAAAGGGTGGTGCGGACTGATACTATTGTTTCTTCATGTGGGGAGATAAAGAAAAAGAGGTGGACCATATATACTTCAGTTGAGATGGAAAATGCTTTTGGTTGAAGATGATTCTTTTGTTGAAGGTAGTTTGGGGATTGGGAGTCTTGTTAACTCAGATTTCTTGCCTGGTTCGGCCCAGTATGGCAGTGGCCCAAAAGGCCGAGCAATTTGCTCCTGTTTTGGGCGCATATATTGAAGCTGGTGCAGATTTGGCTACTGCATGAATTTGATGCGGAGGGGTCAAAAAGAAAAAAACGTTACTTTAGGTTCTCAATTTTCACCAAAGTCTGCATGTCATCTCTAAACTTCAAAACTGGATAAAAAGATCCCTCAACTTTGAAACTCTTCATATTACACCCCTCGACAGTGGTTTTACTATTGTAAAAAAAGATGGGTTTGCTATAGTGATCATGGTTTTGTCTTTATCTTTTTTTATTTCAGCCAAATCATTAAAAAAATTATAATAAATCATAAAAAATTGTAAAATAGAAAATCTAATTTTAATGGACTTCACATAAATAGATCTACACAATAAATATATAATATAATATACTTTAGTATATTTTTATTGTAACTTTAGATTTGTGCCTTTCTATAATTAAAATAAATTTATAACTAAGTTATACATGATTCAATAAGTATAAAATTTTTACTACAGTTCAAGCATACAATAAGTAGCCCACCATAAAAAAATTCACCATAATTAGACTACAGAACTGCAGCTATGAATTATTCTGGAATTATTCCATGTAATTTCTATCCGTGGCGGTCCCACCGTCTGCACCCCATGCTCCCGTCCCCATCCGTTTGCCCTGCCCCCTGCAGGCACAGGCCGCCCCTGTCCTAGCCCCCCGATTGTCAGCCCAGTGCGCCCGTCCGCCGACCACCAGCTCGCCATGCCTCATTATTACCCGGCGCTCCTTGTATCTCCGAGCAGCATGAAAACACATGCAACATGAAACACTTGAATGCAACATACTACGTCTAAAACAAATAAAACATCTGGAAGAAACACTTGCAAACATATGCAACATCCAGATAGAACATTTGCAGCTTGTAGCATGAAAACACTCGCGGCAACAGAAAACTGAAACAAATGAAACATTTTAGAACATACTCTTGCAACATATGTCTAGAAATATATACAACATCTAGATCAAACCACTTGCAACATACGGCTAGAAAACAGATAAAACATTTCGATAAAACTCTTACAATATGTCTCTGAAACACTTGCAACATATGTGATATCCCCCCGATTTACTTTTGCAACATCCCTATAAAACTTCTGAAACAACTGAAACATATGTTTGCAACATAGGGAGAGACAGGCTTGGGCAGGGAGCGCCATGGCCACCGGGTTGGGCGAAGCTTGTTCGCCGAGGTGAGAGAGGGTGCTGCCGGGGTGAGAGAGGGCGCTGCGATGTTTGTGGAGAGAGCCGCTGGCTGCCCTGCAATATTGGTGCACCACCTCCATGGATCTCGCTCGTGCTCCATGGATCTTGTTGTGGTGAGGAAGAGGGCTACCGGATCTACAAGTATTGGGGTTACTGCTGGGAGAGCATGCCGAGGTGGATGGATGGCGCCATGAGGGTGGAGGAAGGAGCAGCCTGCAGCCGGGGTTCGGAGGAGGATGCCGGGGAGTAGGAGGGAGCGCGCCGAGGTTGGGGAATGTGTTGCTCCCGGCTATGGAGGCAGTCATGGCTACTCGGGTGTGGGGTGGGCGTGACTACTGAATGGAAGAGGATAGGGGAGGAGAAAGTGAGTGGTGGGGGCCGTAAAAGATCGACGTTTTGTGTGGGGGACGCGTGGGGATGGGCCGTGGGCTTGCGGGAGCATGTCCGACAATTTTGCTTACGTCAGACGCAATATCTAATTTTAGAAATTTCTTGAAGTCATAGCTACTGTCGGCCCATAAAATGAATTGGTGATAACCTATCAACACAACTAGTTCCCAACCGACGGTGATGACCATTCTTGTCACCGACGATTTTCACTATCGAGGGGCTAAAACTGACGGTAATAAGGGGTATGGAGTCAACAGTGATGACCATTATGCAGTAGTGACAAGATAATGACCATTATACAGCAGTGACACGATAATGACCATTATGCAGCAGTGACACGATACAGTTTTGGCTATACTGTCACATGTCCAACGTGGACAATGACCGTCAACGACAAGAATGGCCCGTAGGAGGCGGGCGCCGCCAACCTAGGTGGAGCCCATGACCTGCCCTAGGGCCGCGCGCCCCAAGTAGAAGGGCGGCTACGCCGTAGCCACCGCCACCGTCGCGCCGCTGGTTTCCTTTTACGTTATTATCAATTATCTAGTTTAGTTTTAGCCATATTTGGAATAGTTTGTTAAATAGTAAATTAGAGATTGATAGATGGAAGGAGGAATCAATGTTCGATAAGGATTCCTCCATCTTACTTGAGAGCTAAGTCCAATTAGAACTATAAATAATAGGAGCTTGTAACCGCATTAATCAAGAAATAAACAGGACGAAAGCTCTTCTCTCTCTCTCTCTCTCTTTCTCTCTCTCTCCCCTCTCTCCAAGCCACTGCCACCCGTCTCCTCTACGTCGTGGCCCCTGCCCTAAACCACCGCCGCCCCCAAGCCACCGCCTCTCACCGTCGACGCCGCTAGCCCAGCCACCCTCCTCGCCGCATTGTTACATATATGTACATTTTGATATAATCTTGCTTCAACACAGCGTGAGTGTTGACAACCAAAATTGTCCATTTTATGAAGTTGTCAAAATGTTGATTTGATCTCACCATTGCGTTCCTCTCGTCGAGATGGTCAAAAATCATATATGGAATGCCCGATTTGGAGATCGGATGAAGAAGTTATGGCCCCGGGAAAATACTGTGGTGCTGACCCAGAACTTCCGGTCCGAGACCAGAACTTCCGGTCCGTGACCAGAACTTCCGGTCCGTGACCAGAAGTTCCGGCCTGCGCCGACCCCGGAGCTCCGGGAACTTCCGGTCTATGACCGGAAGTTCCGGTCTGAGACCGGAAGTTCCGGTAGACCTCGTCAGTTCGGATCTGGACTTTCCGGTTGCGACCTGAACTCTTCCAAACTCGTGGGAAACTTGAAAAATAAGTATTGGAGCAGTTTCCTACTGGGATAAGACCACCCCCCTCTATATATATAAGAGGATCATGGCCGATTGAGATCCCATCTATCCAATCGTCAAAAAACACATCTACAACGTAGGTTTTGGCGGTTTTACCTCTACCATGCTGTTCATCCCTTGATCCAGGCGACCAAGGATGGCGTCCTAGGCTTGCCGGCCAACCTAGGGCAACCCGGCGACATTCTTGCCCTGACGGGGTCCCTCCTGGGCGAGAGCTTCGACGGTTCCTTTGCTAGTTTGCTTGAAAACTAGTCGTTCTTCGTCACGTAAGCACGATTGGTTATCCTTTGCTGGTTTGCTTGTAAACCTAGCCGCTCTTCACCGCGTAAGTGTGATTTCTTACTGCGTTCTTCGGTCCGTGGCGGCCTGGGCGTCCAAAGCCCTCGTGGTGTGTTGGTCCGGACCACATTCGGCTTCAACACACTTTTTGGCGACTCCGCTGGGGAAAAGTTGTTTCAGCTGTACTTTGTAGCCGAATCTCTTTGCCCTAGCCTTATACCTTATATGATCTATCCTTTTGTGATCGCCATTACCGTTGCCATCTGCCCTACAAGGCTGATTGCATCTGGTTTTGACCTCTTGTGACCTTGCTTGCTATTTTGCAAGAAGTTGTGCTTGTTGTTAGAAATTTCAGCAAGGTGGTCAAGTTATAAATCATGGAGTACCAAGGTGTTGCATCACAAAACTACTATAATCACCCCGAGGTACAACTTGCAGATACATCTGATGATTTTTATAATTATTTTGCAAGTGATATAAATTGCTATGTTGGTGTTGCTAGTTATGATAATACTAGATATGTTGCATCGGCTAATCTTCCTAATTATGCATATCATGATCAAGAGCCGATGGTTACTGAAAATTCTTTTAGTTTTAATACTACTAGCAACATACAACATGTAAATTCTTATTCATCGGCTATAAGTTCACAATATGTGGTTCCACCACGTGACATGTCGATGAATGAGAGAATTGGCTATGACAATAATAATTACTTAGCCAATTGCTCTCAAAATTCAGCACTTTATGCAAAGATCAATGCTCACAATTTGGCTTTATGTGTTACTTCTAGCTCTAGCCGAATTAGTGGAATTTCTGCAGGGTATTCGAGTGCGAAAGTCCATGATTCGGCTTCACATGACTTTAGCCAAATCAATGGAAATCCAGCAATGGGTGAGGAAATCTGTGTCAGGCCTGCAACCATTGCTAAAATGAAGGCACAAGGAATCACTGAAGATTCTCCTCTTTGCTATAGTTTTGTTTATCTGCAATCTGAATTTGATAATCTAGAGGAAAGAACTTCACCTCAGGTTGCACATACTAGTAAATCGGCCTCAGATTTTAGTCAACCTCAATATGAGAGGCATTTTTACTATTATTTTGATCAGCATGGCAGGTTGATCTCAAAGAGTCAATTCAAATTGGCCTCTTCAAAAACTGAGAAGGCCAATTTAGGGGAGGCTACTACAATATCTCATAGCAAGAGTTTGATCACACTCAAGTCATCAGCTATGAGTATGGAACAAAAAAAACTCGTCCCTTCTGAACCAATCACATCTAAGAAAACAAGTCTCACTATAGAAAAGCATGAGAAACGCAAGAAACCAGCTAGACTTGATTTTTCAGAAGCTAAAGGGGTCGTGTATTTATCTAGTGATTATCACATCGTTGATGAAGATCAAGCCCCTACAAGCAAGAAGGGAGGGCTGTCTGCTTGTTCCAAATCGGCTAAGTCGACTATCCAGTCAGTTAGGCCGACTACCTCTACAACCTGCTCTGAATCGGCTAGGCCGACTCCTCAGTCGGCCAGGCCGATTGCCTCTGGTGCTTGCCTCGAGTCGGCTAGGCCGACTCCACCTGCTGCTAGTGTCCAAGACGGTCTAGCTGACTTCCAGTCGGCTAAGCCGACTTCTTCGGTTTCTGCAGCTGCTAATGCATCTTTAGATGATTCGGCACCTTGTGTTGGTCATTCCTTGGGGATGGAAAGCAACATCATTCCAATCAAAGGCATACATCTCTCTGACATGATCAACAAGGTACAAGGTATGAATATTTTGCTCAAATTCCAATCTGGTCATACTATTTCAATTTCTACATCTATTAGAGATATCCTTATTAATAGTTGTAAGAGACCGATTAGGAATAGCATTATATTTAGTGAAGATAAGATAAATTCAGATTCTATCGGCCAGCACATTATACCATATGGTAAGGCCGATGGTGCTAATTTATCAAAAGTAAAGCTTTCCAGAAGTGTTTGCAAAGGTGTAACCGAATGGATTGATGTTAAATCCGATCCCTTCATTTGTCTGGCTTTAAAACCGACTCCACAAAAGAATCGGTTGAAGAAATCAAAGTACACCTTTGACTTTACTTTTTGTGATCATGTCTTTGATATCTTGGTAAAGAATAATTTTATTAGAATCATTGATCACAATACTTTGCCATCAGTTCAAAACTTAGAAGAGCTTACATATTGCAAGTGGCATAATTCCTATGATCATAATACTTGCAATTGCAATATGTTTCGTCGTACGGTCCAATCGGCCATTGATAAAGGCCGATTGAGATTTTCCGAAGCTCAACAAGTGGACCAATTGAGTTCAATTGGTCTCGATGGCGAACAGGTTTTGAATCGGCTTGTATTTGCCGATTCACTCAAAGCTCAAAGCTCAAGTGCCCATGAGAGAGATGTAGAGCCCTCAAGTGAAGACAAGGTTGCTGTCCAAGAAGTACAAATGGAATATGTTTCAGATGATAGCAATATCGCTATAATTTCAAAAGACACTAGGGGGCAGGTGAAATCTCTCCAGCTAGAGCAAAAGCCGATTGATCCAATTAAGCAAGGAGAATCGGCTCAGGATCCTTCTTTGGGGCATGTCTATCGGGACGTAAAAAAGGATGATCATAATGTTAATGAAGGCAAAGCTCATGACAAGCAAAAGTATAGAAGACCGAAGCTTAGCTTCGATGAGCTTCTAGCTAAATATGAGAAGATAGGTGAAGCAAATATTATCAATCGATCAAAGAAGGTTCAACCATCAAGATCGTCTCCAAAGCACAAGTCTAAAAAGTGGAATTGGCAAGGAGACAGATCCCACTCAGCAACAACATATTCTCCTTTTGAGCAGCCAATTCCCATGTCTTATGGATCACAACCCACATATTTTCATCCTTATTTATCTTGGGACTGGTTTGATCGAGAAGCACAAATTCCACCATACTTTAGGCCACAAAATATAGAGGATGCAGCTCATAGATACTTAGAGAGATCATCACATTGTAAAGACTGTTTTGTTCAAAATCGGTCTGGAGCTCAACCAAAGAAGAAAGTGGTAAAGCAGGTTTATCGTGTGAAGTATGATGGCCGAAAGAATAAATGTTCATATCTAAATTTAAATATTGAAAAGCCGATTGCATTACTGAAAAATCAGGCTATTGATGGCAAAGACATAGAAGAATCATCTATTGATATTTCAGTTGCCAAATCTGAACAAAGAAGGGTGAGAGTGCCTAAAAACAAGAAAGAATTGCCGCTGTCTAAAACAGAGACAAAACCGATATGCTCAATCGGTTTACCAAAGTGGCAAGAAAGCAAGTTACGTCGACTTAGTGCAGAGAAGCTAAAAGAAAAAGGCTTAATATGGGTTCTTAAATTAAATGCCCAAGTTCAGAAGGATGATGCTCAAGCGAGTGGTGCAGCGAAGGCAAAGAAGAGAAGAAGATTTAAGGAACAATTGCCTAGTTCAAGGTTTGCACCAAATCATCAAAATTATTGGTCATGGCATCATCCATATTTTCTGCCTATTTCTATGTGGAATTCATCTCTAGGTATGCATAATTATTCTTCAGTTCCTTATTTTGATTCTTGGTATGGGTCTCTATATTATGAAGGGTTGCCTCATCGTTTTGCTTATCGATGACCTTCTAGTCAAAGGCAAAAATATTTATTTCAGTTATGCATACTCATGTGGATGAACTTATATGGCCGATACCTTGCTATCGCCCTTGACATAAAAACATAGCCGAGGAATGCTTACAATCATCGAGCTACTAGAAAAGCTCCTATAGAATCTACTTTGATGGCTTTAAGGCCCGGGGGGCACAATATATGTATTTTACTTTATGGATATAACAATATGATTAATCGGCTTGCAAAAAGGGCTAAAGTGTTGACATGATCATTATTTCTTATAATCATGTTATTTGAGACATCAAGCTGATTAGAATTACATTTGCATCAAAATTTAGGCCGAATACGTAGTTTTCTTATTCGGCCTGGTCATGTTGTAATCCTTGAAGTGTGACATGTTAAAACATGTGGTGGTTCTTTACTAATATTTGCGGCAAGCCGCTGCTATGTTTTGATGTTTTAAAGAATCACACGATGTATATCTTGATGAGTGCCTTGATATCATTGCTTCTTTTGCCGAATTCCAAATTCGGCATATTTCAAGGTATGCAAATTATATTGCCAACATGTTAGGTCAACAGTATCGGGCTTCTCAAACCGATACATGTGAGGCTATTGATGATTTTGATGAGCTCAATAAGTTGGGCCAAAGTTTTACGTCGGCCGACCCTTTGGAACAAGTTGACATTGGGGGTGGTTCTGTGCCTCGGCCGACGTTTGTTAAAATGGCCGATGTATACATCGCCCTTAGTCACTAGATAGCCGATGAGATGGGTATCGCCGCTATTTGGTTTTAAACCGTGTTTTCAAGTTTATGCATCATTCACCCGAAATAGGGGGCATGTGTTGACAACCAAAATTGTCCATTTTATGAAGTTGTCAAAATGTTGATTCGATCTCACCATTGCGTTCCTCTCGTCGAGATGGTCAAAAAATCATATATGGAATGCCCGATTTGGAGATCGGATGAAGAAGTTATGGCCCCGGGAAAATACGTGGTGCCGCCCGTAACTTCCGGTCCGTGACCAGAACTTCCGGTCCGTGACCGGAAGTTCCGGCTCCTGCGCAGACCCCGGAGCTCCGGGAACTTCCGGTCTATGACCGGAAGTTCCGGTCTGAGACCGGAAGTTCCGGTAGACCTCGTCAGTTCGGATCTGGACTTTCCGGTTGCGACCCGAACTCTTCCAAACTCGTGGGAAACTTGGAAAATAAGTATTGGAGCGGTTTCCCTCTTTGGGATAAGACCACCCCCTCTATATATATATAAAGGATCATGGCCGATTGAGATCCCATCTATCCAATCGTCAAAAAACACATCTACAACGTAGGTTTTGGCGGTTTTACCTCTACCATGCTGTTCATCCCTTGATCCAGGCGACCAAGGATGGCGTCCTAGGCTTGCCGGCCAACCTAGGGCAACCCGGCGACGTTCTTGCCCTGACGGGGTCCCTCCTGGGCGAGAGCTTCGACGGTTCCTTTGCTAGTTTGCTTGAAAACTAGTCGTTCTTCGTCACGTAAGCACGATTGGTTATTCTTTGCTGGTTTGCTTGTAAACCTAGCCGCTCTTCACCGCGTAAGTGTGATTTCTTGCTGCGTTCTTCGGTCCGTGGCGGCCCGGGCGTCCAAAGCCCTCGTGGTGTGTTGGTCCGGACCACATTCGGCTTCAACAGTGAGGAACTTAAAACCGAACAACTCGTAGATTTTCAAACTTAAAACCCAACAACTTGTAGACTCAATATCAGAGGTTTGCAAGACGAGCTAGCAGCCTTCATCATGGGTGAGGTTCTGAGTAAAAAAGGGATCTTTAAGCATTCAATAGGGCAAGAAAAATAGTGTAGATAGAGATAAAGAAACTTATATTGTAATATAAATCTTGATGGATGTATGATTTATATGATGCTTCAAATATCCAGTCTAGTAACCATAGGAAAATAAAAAGTATTGCACAAAATAATAAAATAAACTAATAGATTAGAATATTGGAAAATCAGATCACTGTCGGGTCCATATCTACTAAGTCGGTAGTGATCATAAGGATATCATTGCCAGTTGTTGCAGTGCAAGCCGCGGTGTTGCTCAAATCAACACCGTCGGCTCTAGTCGTCCTACCCTGACAGTAGTGATCTGGCGGTGAAAGGTCAAACCAAAACCGTAGTGATGGTTCCTTGTTGCTGCCGGGTCAAGCAACAACCCAGTGGTGTCATGTTACTCCCACATGGCAAGTTAAGCCAGCAGCGATACATTGTTTGCACGGCATGAGCGGCAAGTTTGCTTGGCATCTTACCATGTCATGATGTCACGTTTTAATTAACAATAAATTAATCGGCATATTTTTTTCACCAATTCATTAGAAGAGTATTTTTATTTCCAAGGCTGACCTACTGGACCTGGAAGCCTCCTAGCTACTGGGGTTGTCTCGCGGTGGTTCAGCAGCAAAGCCATAGGCCGCAGCACGTCTTCCTCTCTCCAACCACCACCACCCCCCCCCCAGATCCCAATAAGCAGCAGGCTCGGCTCGCTCCAGTCCCAGCCGATCTGCCGTCGTCCTCGATCGCGTCTCCTACGACTGCTAGGGTTGTGTCGAAGTAGCCCAGCAGGCAGCAGCGCAGCCACAGCGGGTCCCCTCCTTCGTCGGCGTTGGTGAAATCCCAAAAGCAGCAGCCTCGCCTCGCCTCGCCTCGCCTCCAGTCCCAATCGATCTGCGGTCGCCTAGCTCGAAATTAGCGCCTGCCTGCAGGCTCGATCGCGTCTCCCCTCCGACAGCTTGCAGGTTGGATCTGGATCCTCCCCAACCCTACCCTATCTACGCCTCTTCTCAGTTTCTCTTGTGGCCCAAACCCTAGATGTGAATTTGCTTTGCTTTGCTTTGCTAAACCCTAGATATGAATTTTCTTTCGCCAGGGAACAAACATGGCCAGGCCATGAGCGCAGATCACGGGATGATGACGTGCCAGGGGGCTCCAGCGCCGCCGCTTGAGGATGACAACATCGTCTCCATGATCCTGCTCCGCCTCCCACCGCTGCCGTCTTCCCTTCCCCGCGCCTCACTAGTCTGCAAACGCTGGCGCCGCCTTGTCACCCAGCCCCATTTCCACCGCAACTTCCTGGCTCGCCACAAAAAAGCTCCACTCCTCGGCTTCTTCTGCAGCAATTACCTTACCGGAAGAATTGATTTCAGGCCCATCCTGGATCAACCGAATCGCTTGCCTGCTGCATGCTTCTCTAGCTGCCTGCTCAGTCAGCGTTATACAATCCTTGGATGCCACCATGGCCGCCTTCTTGCCATCAACTTCAGCAACGAGCTATATTATTTGGTGGTGTGGGACCCTATTACTGGTGACCGCCGCCATGTAGACATTCCTCAAATGTTCCAGGGGCACAATGTTTTTGAACATAAGGGTGCAGTTGTTTGTGCTTCCCGAGAGAAGAAAGACCACATACATGGCGCTTGCCACTCGGAGCCCTTCCAGGTGGTCATAATTGGCTGCAGCAGGGATGAAGGTATTTTAGCCTGTGTTTACTCATCTATGACATGCACATGGGGCAATATCATCACACTATTGCAGCCGCAGCTATCAGATCACTACTACAGAAAAGGGCTTCACTGCCGGCCTATCACCGACGGTTTTCACCCAACCGCCACTGATGGTTATTTACTAGCGGTTCAAAGTTTTAAAATGAGACAATGATTGGAGATGCGACGGTATGTATGCTTCACACTAAGCAAAAGTATCCTCTACTTTGTCTTCAAATGATGTAATCTAACATCTTACTTACAGCGCAAGAAATTGGGCCACAATAAGATGTTAGACTTCGAGATCCGTGGACTGAGTGGGGAGCTAGCAAGATTCATTTACAACGAGATAGTTCACAAAAAAGGATCATTCTCAATCGCTAGGGCTAGGAAGTACAAGGCTAATTATGGGAAAGCGCAGCTGGATAGGCTAATTTAATATTCTTGTCTTTAAGTTCTATATTTTAAATGCACTATTTGTGATATTTGTTGTAATAGGATTCTCAATGCATTGTAATACTCTAAATAGTACAATTTCTATGTAATACTTTAATTAGTACAATTTCGATGTAATCGTAATTTCGATGCGTTTAGTTTATAGTATCGCGTTTAGTTTATAGTATCACAACATCATGGCATATAAAAAATAAAACAAATGAAAAAATAGAAACCATCACTGCCACCTTATTTCGAACCATCATCGATGCTAACACCGGGCGGTTGAAACCACAACCCGCTGGTGATTGTTTAGTGAACACCGGCGGTTCAAGATACAAACCGCCCGGTGAATCACTAACACATCACTAGCGGTTGGTGTCTAGAACCGCCAGATTGTTTTAATGAACACCGGCGGTTCAAGATACAAACCGCCCGGTGAATCACTAACACATCACTAGCGGTTGGTGTCTAGAACCGCCAGTGAAGGTTTAGGATCAGTGGCGGTTGATAAGAACCGCCAGTGATGGCTACCCCCCATCACTGGTGCTTTGGTTGTGGCGGTTCAAAATCCGCCGGTGAAGGGGGGTTTTGAACCGCCACTGATGTCCAAATCTGTAGTAGGGGATTTCATATTTGATCTCGCTATTCCAGCTGATTCTCAAAGTTCTGTGGTTGGGAATTCTATTTACTGGGTGCCTGTGGGTGTGAGGGGTGATGTCCTTGAGTTCGATTTGCAGAGGCAAACCCTAGCTATATATTATTGATAAACCGCCAGATGCATCCAACTTCATTGCATCTGTCCGCCCCATCCACCAGTACTTAATTCTGCCTGCAGATGGTGGTGGTCTCAGCTTCATTGTTCTATCAGGCCTCAGTGTCCATGTATGGAAGAGAATATCCAATGGCCATGGTGTCCCTGGATGGCTGTTTGAGACTACTGTTAAACTGAGCAACCTCGTTTCACTGAAGCTAAGGACCGATATGATAGATTTCCAGGGGAACTTAATGATAGTAGGGCATGATGAAGATGATAACATGATATTTAGATTGAGTGGCAGTGGAATTGTTTTCTTGGTCCATCTTAAGACATTGCAGTTCAAGGAACTTTCTGAAAAAATAGGCAACAGCAGAGCACATCCGTTCTCAAGTTTCTACATCTCAGGTAATTAATAAGTAGCAAAAAGAAAGTAAGTTTTGATAGTTGGTTGATTGAATGGCTATTGTTTCCCTGAATGATACAGAATATTTGAATTGTTTTGGTTGCTTGATGATTTCACTGTCGACATTTGGTGATGTTATCTGTTCGGTATTATCAAGGGACCATGCATTTCAGTACAGGGCTTTCAAATTGCTGTTTACTCTATGCACCTCCAAACCTTTATATTAACAATAAAATCATAAATACAGAGATTAGAAATAATATTTGAGAATAACAGCTATATCAGTGTCTTTTGCTATAATAGGGTAGTTATTTTTACCTATAAATGAACTTCAGTTTCTTTATATTAGAACATAAGTTGAAACTAACTAACATGAATAATTCTTAATTACTTCATGACTTAAAGTTTTAATACCCATTGCATTATTTTTGTGATAGAGGGAATATTGATATATATAGTTATGATCTTGCTAGTAATATTAATTAAACCCTCTATTTGTTTTTATCATTATGAAACAAAATTATCATTTTATCCCTTGATGAAGGGTTTTACTGCAACATAAATATCCATATGTGCCGTAGTGAGATTGCTTGATCTTTATTGAATAGCAATGATTGCATTGTTACTTGAGTTGATTAGCTTATAGCTATATTTTACAACAACTCTCGAATAAGACCTCTTAAGAATAATTATAGGTGTTTATTATATTTATGAGATCATCCAAAAAGTTTTGTGGTGCATTTATTTCATTATGAGATAAATAAATACTGCATTAATTCTTGCAATCTTGCATTGTCATTATATTATCATTTGCTCCCCGTTGGGACTTGGAATATTAATTTGTTGTGTTTTTTAGGTATGCATGCTGAAACTGGAATGCTTGGAGATGAAAATGTGAACAATGCATAAAATGGCCATGCTGGTTTATAAGGAAATCCATGCACCCAGATCTGTCCTCCACATGCAATCTAGATTTGCATCATATTCCTTCTTTTCGTTGAAATTCCTGTGCTCCCCTCTTTCTTCTATTTCTGAAGTGCCAGGCGTACCATGAGAATCCAACTGTTCTGAATCTCCTACTTACAACAATTTGCTTACAATTTTATTAATTTTCTTCTTGTTCTTAGCAGAACCTTCTGTGGCTAGTTTATTTTTATGTTTATTTTGATGAACAATGCTCCCAGGCGCTATATATATATCCACAACATTGTCAGCTGTTCGATCACAGTATTATATTAATAAAATGGTCATAGGTTCATCCATTAATTTCTGA
Organism: Chrysopogon serrulatus; assembly: GCA_015844335.1. Classification (NCBI taxonomy): domain Eukaryota; kingdom Viridiplantae; phylum Streptophyta; class Magnoliopsida; order Poales; family Poaceae; genus Chrysopogon; species Chrysopogon serrulatus. Next base: position 130,131 of record JADLZL010002939.1, on the reverse strand, counting down.
TTTCTCTGTGCTTATCCCACATGCCATTGGGTTGTCAAAGCACTTAAATTTCATGTCCATTTTGTGATCACACAGAATTGTTAGACTTTAATGGGGATTTGCAAAATGCCATGGTTTTGTGTAGTTACCATTCTTTTCTGGAGCCCGTGACCTAATTCTTGTGCCAAGTTATTAAATAGAACAAACCTACTGCTTATGTTCCTGTCAAACATCATTGCCCTACTGAAGGATCGTAAAATTGTTTCTTAATTAGTAGTGTGGGTGAAGATGCACATATCAAAATTGATCAGCACCATATATGTAAAACACAGTTATCAAAGAATAAAACAATGTGTTATAGAATGACTAGGAATAGATGGATTAGCAGAGAAACCCTGGATAGCCGCCGTTTCTCGGGACTATCTTAGGGTTCTTCTTGCTTGATTACAATCGATATAGGACCTCTCTTATGTAGAGATGGCTGACTTGACTCCTAAGAAAATATCCTAACCAAACCAATCTAACTTATCTCTTTCCTAACAAACCAAACCAATCTAGGTACTGTTCACACGGCACAGTACCATGTGGGCCCTTGGACCGGCTCCACTCACCATAACACTACTCCACCCCTCCAAGACAGCTCGTCCTCGAGCTGTGGTAATTTGCTGGGGGATCTGAATGATGAGGATGTAGGGCGCGGCGATGCACTTGGCACACGCGAAGACCTCATCGTCCATGGTGCGTAGCGCATGGACGTCGCCCATGATGGAGCAGTCGTGACGCACCGTCTCGACGACGTTGCCTGTGCTGGCCTCCCCTTTGGTCCAGATCATGTCTGCGCACTCACAGACCTTGCGGAGCATCTCGTTGAGATTGTGGCTGCTGTAGACGAACGATATACGAGACGTCATCGTCGAGGGTCATCAACACCTTACTTTCACCCACGTAGTCAGTGTCAATGGCCTTTGGGATGTGGGCCACGCCACCCCTGCACGCAGCGATGGTGGGGACCTGCTCCAAAGACCATCATGGCGCTGTCCTTCTCGGCGATGTGCGCCGCCTCCGGTCATGATGTCCCCGGTGATCCCGCCCAGGAAAGCTTCGCACTGCACCTACCTTGACGGAGAAAGTCGCTGACTTTGGCTACTCGGATGGCTCCAACAGTACCCTCCGGTGTGGCAGCACATAGCGTTGGACAGCGCTGCCCACCGAAGCGGCTACCAGATTGTCGTTCACAGTGGCCTGGTTGGCAGCGTCAATGGTGATGTCGCCCTCCAAGGCCTTCACGGGAACAAGGGGGCGGTTGAAGGCAGCCGTGCCAGTGGTGGGTGTTGCTGCTGCCCGCACTTCCTTCGGTTGCTGCAATTCCTCCAGGCGCACCAGACGTTCGTCATGCGAATCCAATCTCTTGTTTATGGCAGAGTTGCGTGAAGATGAGATCGAACTTCGCATCCAGCCTCGCTTCCATGGCCACAGGATCGAACGGAGTGCCGGACATGGCTGTCGATGCACTCTTGGAGGTCTCCGATACCAGATTGTTATGGAATGACTAGGGATAGATGGATTAGCAGAGAAACCCCAGATAGCCGCCGTTCCTCGGGACTATCTTAGGGTTCTTCTTGCTTGATTACAATCGATACAGGACCTCTCTTATATAGAGTTGGCTGACTTGACTCCTAAGAAAATATCCTAACCAAACCAATCTAACTTACCTCTTTCCTAACAACCAAACCAATCTAATCTAATCTAATCTGACCAGGTACTGTTCATGCGCTACAGTGCCACGTGGGCCGCTGGGCCAGATCCACCAGGTACTGTTCACGCGGTACTATTCATGCGATACAGTACCATGTGGGCCCTTGGACCGGCTCCACTCACCATAACACAATGCAATTATAAGGGATGCATGGACAAGGTTCAATAGTCTAGTAGAGGGCTAGAGGCTATTTAGGGGGCCAAGCAATAGCGGAGATCACCAAGGTCATACCTTTCTGTGTGTGTGGGTCAGCAACACCAATATGGGGGGAGTAGCTTCTTCATTAGATTTGCGTAGTTTCCTGATTCACTGCACCTCCAAAGAATGAGGATATCAATAAGCACTAGTGGTGCTAACAGAGGTAGTAGAGTACGAGAGCACTAGCTATAGGGGGACTGAAAGTCAGCATGGGCATATTTAAACTGTAAACCGAAACTGAACCGGACCAAACCGAAATCAAACCGAAATGTCGGTTTTTTGGTTTGGTTTTGGTTTTTGAAACTGGAAACTTCCGCTTGTGGCTCCTACTTTGGTTTGCACCTCAAACTGAACCGATTAACTGACCAAATCGAAATATTACTGTGACCTCTGCTTCGCTTCGGTGCTTCCCCAGAACGCAGAGCCCACCTAAGCCACTCGGCCCATCTTTTACGGTGTCTACCACCCCAAGTAGCCGAGCTCACTCACTCTGGCTCAGCCACGGGCCACTTCCCCTGACCAAACCCTAACCTCTCTAGGCGCGGCGCTGGCGGCGGCAGCGCGTGACACATCTGCAGCGAATGGCGCAGAGGGCCGGCAGCAAGCGCCCGAGTAGAGGGGCGCCAGCGAGGGGCGAATGCACGGAGCGGCGGGCAGCGACGCCGGGCGTGGCCGGGTACGAGCAATGGGAAGCGAGCGGGTGGCGAGCCGCTGGGCGTTGGCGTGGGATGTGAGCAGGAGGCGAGCCGCTTGGGTGCAGGACACAACACGGCGCGAGCGGGGGGTGGCTTCGAGGCGAGCTGCGTAGGACGCCTGGATGCGAGCGGGCCAACAGGGTCTATGGAGGCAGCGAGCAAGCACCAGTTCTTGTTAATTTGTCGAATTGTTCTTCTCAAATTCAGATTTTTTTAAGGATGAATTTTTGACGAGGGATCTCTTGAATTTCTGAGTTTCTTGTGCTTATTCTTAGCTTCGGTCGGTTCAGTTTAAACTGAGAAACCGAGGTATAAAACCGAAACTGATTTTGTTGGTTTCTAGTTTTGAGGTAAACCAATCTGTTTTTGACTGGATGAAACCGAAGTTTTCAAAAGCCGAATAAACCGAACCGAACTTTCGGTTTAAACCGAATGCCCAGTCTAAACTGAAAGGAAGGAAAGTGGTACGGAAAAAACTTATATTAGAACTTTTCATTCATTACCTTGTAATTGTTTTGGGTGTCCAATGGTGAATCAGCTGGCTGGAAATGAAATCTCAATAATGTATCGTTGAGACTACATTCAGAGTTTATATTAGCTGCAGTTCTCTGTCTCCAATCCTTGGTATTATCTGATAATAATGCCGAAATGACTTGACCTTGAATATATAAATTCCACACAATGAGTTGAACATTATTTTTTTTTGAAACAGATGCAAATGTTTGTGATATTGCTTTTTTGCTTTTGCAATATTGACTAGTCTTGGTGTAATTGAGGACATTGTTTGTTTCCACAGGTACCAAGAAGAAATGGCTTTGTCAATGTAGAGGCTCGCCTGATGTTGGCCATATGCCTGGACTCACTCTCCATTTAATGGATACAATGATTGAAGTGGATTTGTAGAACTTGTTTTCTGGATTTGCTAATTCGTTTCGTCATAATCTATTCTGTTGTCATTACTCTTTTGTTTAGTACTTCTAAGGCAAGGTCATGCCTAATAATGGTGTGTGCGCTGGTGCATTATCTGTATGTATCATGGATTTCAAGTTGTATGTCAGTCGACCAATGATATGGTACCGATATATAGATTCACTTGCCTTATTGCTTAAAATTTGTCGAGTATTTCATATGGTGATTGTTTTCATCATCAGCTCCAGGTGTTAGCTTGGTGCGTCATGCATTTTAGGCTGCCTGCCTATGCCCCACACGAGCACTCCATTGTCCATTGACTATATACATGCTTGCATTCTGCAAGCCTAGAAAATTTTTACCCTTCTAGCCATCAGGCCATTCCACTCCAAGAGTGACGTTAGCCAAAAAGGTGTGAATATAATGGATGAGTACCTCCCATGAACTAACAAATTTATCATGTGTCACGATGGACATCTGTAGAATGCTATGGTTGGTGCACTTGAGCTGGTATAAATTAGATGGTGTTATATATTCACAATAATTGAGTTGGGATAATTATCATTACAAGAAATGTGACGACTTCAATCACTACTGGAAAGTCGAAATTTCCTGTCGGTTCATTCCATACCGACAGAAATATTTCATTTATTCTGTCGGGTTCCTGAAATTGACAGAAAAACAACAAAAAACGAGAGGAAAAATGAATTATTCTGTAGTTACGGTCCACCGACAGAAAAATAGTTGATTTTCTGTGTTTGAGCCCTACCGACAGAAAAATTGATTTCGACGACCTCTGGGTTCTGAACCGTGCGGCCATTGTGGGCCTGGCCCACGCTGGCCTTTCAGCCTGCCCAAAAACGCCTACGTTTATGCTGCCTGCGTATAAATGTGGTGCCCCCAAACCCTAGCTACACACGCGTTCGTGCCGCCTGAGTATAAATATCCGCGTTTGTGCCACCTGCGTATTAATGATGATTTTTCTCATAAAAAATGGAGCTATTTCATCACAAAATCACTTAGATTATGACATTTTGGAGAAGATTAAATGAGGTGGTCATCATAAAGTTGTAACCCAAATCATAAGCTGCTTCAGACGTTTCTAATTTGTGGCAAAATTAATAGGGGAAGACCTGAAAACCGAAGTGAAATTAAGTGTTACCCTTGGATTTTTTTGGTAGGGAAATCTTCACATTTGAACTATGGCCTTGTTAGTTCCATGCAACTTTCAATTGAAATTGCAAGTTTTTACACTCTGTCTCCATCACATCAATTTATACCCGCATGTAAAGAGCATTAAATATAAATAAAAAAAAATAACTAATTGCACAGTTTTGTTGTAAATCACGAGAGCGAATCTTTTTGAGTCTAGTTGGGCCACGATTGGACAATATTTACCACAAACAAACGAAATGCTACAGGACTTTACAATCTCTCTCTCTCACAAATAATTTACCGCATGTAAAGAGTATTAAATATAAATAAAAAAAAATAACTAATTACATAGTTTTGTTGTAAATCACGAGACGAATCTTTTGAGCCTAGTTGGGCCACGATTGGACAATATTTACCAAATAAAAATGAAGTGCTACAGGACTTTACAATCTCTCTCCTCAAAAACTTTCATGGAACTAAACAAGGCCTATATATATATATATATATATATATATATATATATATATATATATATATATATATATATATATATATATATATATATATATATATATATATATATTTATGTTTGGGGGGTCTAACTCACAAACGCGACATGCTTGTGTTTAGGTAGGCTCAACCGAAATCAGTATTAGCAATGTTTAGTGTAAGGAGATGGAGTTCGGAGAGCAGAGCGGTGGGTTGCCTCGGTTAATCCCAATAATGTAGGTGGGCTTTGTAACACGCTGCCTCCTTTAATACATTAATAGAGAAGGTATTATATAAGGCATCTACCTCTGTTAATGCATTGCAGGATTGAATTATTTCCCACCATCTCATTTGAATTATTCTGTTTTTTGCTATTATATATCTATGCATATATATCATACACAGAGAGACTGATCCTTAGAACCAGCACTGCCAACCTAATGCCATTATATATTATATCTTTATAATATATCTATATATACACAGAGAGACTTGTACTTAGAACCAGCACTGCCAGCAGCTAGCCCAAACAATATGCATATGCAGAAAAAAATATGCATATCATATCTCGTAGAAAGTTTGATTTGAAGTGGAGCAGTCTCAAACAAGGCATGAAATTGAATATAATCAACAAATAATCAGAGGGATATCATCTCTGATCGATCATGTGTCATCTATCTTACTATTACTAATTAGAGGCCCCAACGGAGGCTACACGTTAATTCTCACCAGACACGCTAGAAAAAAAGATAAATACTATAAATTCTCACGTTAATCAGAAACATCTAGCCATTGAATCTATAGACTCTGACGATCTGTAACCATTAGATCAATTTTATTTTCTAAAAATTACCCACCTGCCATTATTATATATTATAGATAAAAAGAAAAATATGTTATTTTAGATCTACGTATTTTTCTCGACCACCTGTGCCCGTCCCATGGCTTCTGGGCCTATGTAGGCCGTCGGCACCTGCTGCTGCTAATCCGTCCCGGGCGGCTCCCATCCCATCGGCGCGGCGTTGTTCCATTGAAACTCTGAGAGAAGCGGCAAAAGAAGAACGATTGGAACCGGCAGGAGTTAGGGATTAAGAAAGAGCTCGCGATGCATGGCTTCACGTCATATCTGTGATGGGTGATGATCAAGTAAACAAATAATCTCATTATTATTAATTATCTTCTTGAGTTTTGCACAGTAGCATGCACATTGCCCCAGCCGATCAAAGTAGTTTTGGGAGAGAAGTATATTAGGGTGCAACAAGCAGGGATATGAAAGAACAGGTCATGTACGTCGCCGGTACTAGCTCTCTGGCCTATCGGGCAGTGCCGGGCGGCCTATCGGGCAGTGCCGGGCGTTCCCATGACATAAAGATAGGAGACAAGATGTTAGCGTGGTCGACCATCCATGTTGACTCATGCATGTATCTGTGCGTACATCTAAGCGAGCAAGAAAAGCTACTTTGGCAAGTATGTGCAAGATGGGTGGGCGCAAACCGCCGGCGCATGACATCTCGCGTCTACAACATTTACATCCATGCTGGCATCAGTCGTACCTGCAGATTAAAGGTACGGCGCCCATCTTACTAGATTTTATTATTACAATTTAATTTCTCTTCTACGATGTACTGATATAAATTTCGTTGTCCCATAATTGCAATTTAATTTGTCTTCTCTAAGTACTTATTTTAATTTATATATTATTTTGATATGGTTAGTAAAACTTTAGGTGAGACTAGACCAGGTTAAAAATTAACTATGAAACATGAAAACAAAAGTCTTGGATTACTTTGAATAAAATAAGTCTTGATATAATCCTTATTGACCATGAGTTATATTTTTTTTGATCCGCTTAAATAATAACTTCATTAGATTATTTCGAGTTTACATATTAATAATGCTAAAAAGTTTAGGGACCATGATCCATTGAGTTATCAATAAAGTCTACATGGAAAAACTCAAACCTCCAAGAGTACAAAAGATAGTCAACCGATCCCATAATTCTTTTACAAATTATCTAAGTTTGCATTCAAATTATCCATATTTTTTACAACTTATCCAGATTATCATTACGAAAGATAATGCTCCGACCCCTAAGTTGGCATTCAAATGAACCATACTTGATATTATGAAAGATGGTGTAATCTACTATATATATACTATATGATTTAATCTATCTCAACCATTACAAAAAAATTAACAAAAAATATCTGAAATCTTCATGTAAATGCTAATAAATTTAATTATGAAAAATAATTCAACATCCATAAGTACAATATCTACAAAAGATTTGAAATACACACTTCGGTCACTATTAGGTTGAAACTATGCAAAAGCTATGTTCCACTACATAGACCATGGAAACATATATAAGATTATCAAGCATGAAAAATATGCTTAGAAAATCATATATAGTAATGACAGTTACATTTCATTTTAAGTTATATTTATACACATGGTAAAAAATTTAGCAGTCTATAATCCCAAAAGAAAAAGTTTAAACAATTTGATTGGAACATTATATCATATGAATATTAGTAATTTAATTCTAAGAATTATTTATTTAATATAAAACAATATTAATACAATGTAATAAACTGAACATCTTGAGTGCCATGGTGCAGGATAGCCTAGGACCTAATATTATTTTAATAAAATAAGGAATGGAAATTTTTAATAAGTGATACAATAAACATTGTAATTTTAAATTAACACTTGATTAAAAGATGAAATTTAAAATAAATATTTTTTATAGTATCCCATAAAGTGATAAGAGTTTATATACATTAAGTTCGTATTTCATGAAACACATATTGTGCTAGATAGAAATATTAATTCTAGAAATTATTACTCATGAGACCACTAGAAATAAAAAAAAAGATTCTTACAAAAACCCTGAGCAGTTGAGAAGCTGAAAATTTTGGAAAAAAGAATTAAAAATTTATGTTCATGCATGTCTGTCAAAAATAGAGTGTAGACTACAACTAAAGCCATCATAGTTTAAATGAATGTTTCAACCAAATGTATATTGGAGTAAGCAGAGGTGCTATGTAAGATAAATAGAGGTGATGTGTAAAAAAAACTCATGGATATGGATGACAAGTCCATAAAAATCAATAAAGGATATATTATCACAACTGAATATAGACTATAGAGTAGCTATTATAGCTATCATTTTAGAACATTAGTGAAGACAAAAAAATATCTATATAAGTAATTTTTATTAGTGAGTGTCTTTTAAGATTCTAACCCGTGCGAGAGCACAGGTTGATGAACTAGTATATCCTAATGATGATCACACCTCACTTGTAGAACTAGAAGGTTAGCTGTGACGCCTATTGAGGTTGAGCGTGGAACGTCGTAGATTCAACCCAAGGGATACTCCGGAGCAGGAATTTCCAAATGCCCTTCCAGCATATTCACCACCACGCTCATCGTCGGCCTCGCCTTTGGCTGCTCCTGCACGCATAGGAACGCCACCTTGCACATCCTCTCCGCCGTCTCCTTCCACTCTTCCTCATCCTCCGCAGCCATAGGATTATGGTATTTCTTCATGAGGTCCAGCAGCTTTCCCTGTCGGTACATGGTCCACACCAGCAACGGCAGCCACTTGTCGCTCTCCGGCAAACTGTTGTCTATGATCTTCCTCCGGCTAATGACCTCAAACAGGAGCATGCCGAAGCTGTACACGTCGCACTTCTCGGTGATCGCCGCCGCGGTCTCGACATCGATGTCGATCACCTCTCGCGCCATGTAGCCGACGGTGCCACGCGGGACGTACACGGAGGCCTGCGCGTCCGCCCGGCTGAGCAGCTGCGCCAGCCCGAAGTCAGGGAGCCGTCGAGGAGCACGTTGCTGGCCTTGACGTCGTAGTGGATGATCTTCTTCTGGCACTCCTCGTGGAGGTACCGGAGACCTCTCGCGACGCCGACGGCGATACCGAGCAGCTCCGACGAGCCTGCCATGCTTTTACGGTCGAACAGGTACTTGTCGAGCGAGCCGTTGGGCATGAACTCGTACACCAGCGCCTGCATGCCGCCGTCGTAGCAGTAGCCGATGAGCCTGATGAGGTTGGCGTGGTTGGTCCTCCATAGCGTGCCCACCTCCGCCATGAACTGCTGCTCCGTGACCTCGTTCCCCGTCTGCGGATTCTTGTGCAGCACCTTGACGGCGATGTCGAGGCCGTTGGGGAGCATGCCTTTGTAGACGGCGCCGAATCCGCCGGCGCCGAGCTCGGCGGACATGTGCTGCGTGTACCCGTTGAGCTGCTGCGAGGTGAACCGGATGTGCTTCTCGCGGGTAATCTCGTTGAGGAAGTTCTCGATGGTGGCGCCCCGGATCATCGAGTCTGGCAGCAGCGGCATCAGCTCCGCCGCCCCGCCATGGGCGGGGGTGGTCTTGATGTTGATGGACGGGAGGCCGTGCTCCTTGAGGCATCGGTAGACGAGGTAGACAATCACCAAGATTGCTCCGGTACTTAGTACCGAAACAGCTGCCAAAAACCAAAATTAAAGACAAAAATTAAAGGCCGTGCTCCTTTGAGTAGTACGTAGCAGTATATATAGGATTAACGACATCTTACCAACTGACAAGGAGATGCCAAAAAAAAAAAAAAAAACCAAAAAATCGAAAACTTAAAAAGTTCATCAGTAGTAATCCGGTACCGACGCTGTAGGCCACAGCATTACTGACGCTTCTGTTGAAATCATTAAATATTTTGTCAGGAACGCTGTCAAACCACGAACCCTGACCTCCATATTGCATATTCGGAATGGGATCGGTAAATAATGGGAATAACCGGCTTGAGGGCATGTTCGATCTTCGATGAGGATGATGCGTCCAGATGCAATTTTCTTCTGAAACAAGGGGATGGATGGGTAGTACAGAAGGAGACCTTACTGTATACTAGGATAACCTCGACCTCGACAGATCTAAGAAGAAAGATGGTTACTTGTCAACACGCTTGGTTGAATTCCGACCCCTGCAGTTTAATTTCCTTCACAGGAAACGACGCGGACACGCACAAACCCCTATTTCCTGCCGACGTCACGCGTGACGTCACTCAAGCGTTGAGAGTTCAATCGTTATCTCGCCGACCAAACGATTTCTGACGACACCCTTCTTGATTTTCTTGTTACTATACAGCCTCTCGTCATCCCTCGCCCGGTCCAATATGGTTCAACGCGCTGTTATCCCTCGAGCAGACAAATCGGATTCGAGTGGAATCGGACCCTGTCATCATTTTTTTCTAGATTTTAATTTGGATTGGAAGACGAACACAAAACTGATATCTCGGATTAGATTTCAATTTAGATATTTACTCAATTCGATTCAAAATGCATATAGTAAAATTCAACATGCTTGAATAAAATTTTACAACTAAGTTCGTCGATAACCAAAGTAAAATAAAATCAAGGTACACTCCTAATAATCTCTAATATTGAAGTGCACGTGTGCCCTCCCCTCTACCCCCGCTGAGCCCCCTCCATGAAGCCCCTGCTGAGCCCCCTTCGCATGCCTGCGCGTGCTCGCATCTGCGTTGTCCTCCCCTATCATGCCCTTCCATTGGCCACCGCGACACCTCCGCAATATAAGGATGACGGAGCAGCACAAAAAGGAGGAGGAGACACCACAGGCAGCAGAAGATGAGGAGGAGAGATGCAACACCCGATTTACTTTTAAAATATCTAAATGCAACACTTGCAACATATGTATGAAGACATATGAAATACTTGATACATGCGCTTGCAACATGTATGTCAAGCATATGAAACATCTAAAAATAAAACACTATTGCAATACTACAACATAAGACTGTATAACAGCTGAAAACATATTTTGGCACATGCAACATCCAGACAAAAAATGGTTGCAAAACATACGTCTAGAGACATATAAAACATTTTAAACAAACGGTTAAAACATGCATCTGAACCCATCGCAACATATGCAACATGTGCAACATTCTATGGTTTACTTTTACAACATTCATCTGATTGAACTGCAATAAATCTCTGAAGCATATGAAATAATTGGAAGGTACAATCGCAACAAAGGGGGAGAGAGAGCCTAGCGCTGGAAGCGCCATAGGCGCCACATCTAAGGGAGCTAGGAGCTCCTTGTAGGGGAGGACGTCGGTGTCGGGGGAGGGGCACCAGAGTGGGGGTGGATCGGAGGACGCCAGGGTGAGGAAGAAGCGGCTCCACCGGAGGCGGCGGCGGCGAGTAGCTCAGGAGCTGGGAGGGGTTCCTTGGCGAGCGGCCCAGGCAGTGGCGGCGCCGGTGAGTGGTTTCCCACGAGTGGGGTGCTCGAGAGGGCTGGCGGTAGCAAGAGAGCGAGAAAGCGCGCGCAGAGAAGCCGATGGTGCGGAGCTGAGAAGTTGATGCTGTCAGTCGATTTTGTTTTTTATTTATTATGAGCGGGCCTGAGCAAGAAGGGCAGTGGGATGAGCCAACACGGGCACGCCATGTCTCAAAGTGATAGACATATTCAAAAATGAATGCGGACGATGCATCGATTTAACATCCATACTTAAATGGAATTCGAATATGGATATCCATATTTACTCTAAAACGGATACAAATATTGCATATCTGGACTTCGGCATCCATCCTAATATTTTTTTTATGGCTTTACAGCCTTGTTATAGAACCTGAAGACTCGACAGAATCACGAGCCACCAAAAGTCTTACAAATTCTAGCAGGGGGCTAGTCCAAACATAGGATTCACCGGATTCACCTGGTTCCTAACTCATCCCTAGACTTGCTAGACTGCTGATTTGGTTGGCAACGATGGCCAAGCAAGATTGTTTACACAACAGCGACAAAAGATAATATGATTAGGAGGAAATGGCAGGGGGACCCAAACTGTTATTTCTGTCACTTGAATGAAACCATCTCGCATCTGTTCTTCCAATGTAGTATTGCCAGGTCTATATGGGCCATTGTTGCTAAAAGCTTTGGGGCTACCAACATTCCTAGGAATATTGAACAATATTGGAGTTGGGCTAGTAGGTGGACCCCAAATGCTGAAAAATTTCATGTAGTTGGCATAGCAGCTGTATGCTGGGCAGTATGGAAAGCTCGGAATAGAGCTTGTTTTGATGGACTCATAATTAAACATCCTAGTACAATTGTATGTCATATCTATGCACTCATATCATATTGGGCAGGTTTATTCGGTGAAGAAGACAGGAAGGCACTGGAGGATGGCGCCAATGTAATGCTCCAGATTGCTTTAAAGCTGATGAAGGAGGGAGATGTCACGAGCAACAGGCTGCTTCGGGAGGGCGATTCAGAGGACCAGGGGCACTAGAAGCAAAAGCCTGTTTACTTTATATTCCCCTAAGACTTACTGGTTGGTAGCTGTAGCTCATGTGTTTTGAGCACCTGTTGGCGAGATGTGATGTCGTAGCTATATCATGAATGTAAACTTCTAATACCTGTCTTGCCTTCTTTTGGCCACAAACACTGTATTTCCGTTTTGAAAGAAATGGAAATGGGGAGCCCCCTTTATCGAAAAAAAACATTGCAATAAATTAATCGAGGCGTTTAAGATCCCCATTGATCACCAATTCAGACAGAGTGTTTATTTCCAAGGCTGACTGGCCCAAATTCTCTACTGCACTGCGCTCCCAGGATCCCATCGACCCATCCCGCAATCACAGTCACGGACTAGCCATTCTTATCCCCACCCAAACCCTAGCTGCAACTGCAACACAGCAGGGTGGCACTGCAGCAGCAGCGAGGCACCCGGCACGGCCCGCGGCGGCGTCCTGCGCCCGCGAGGCGCGAGGTTGAGGCTCCGTCGGCCGTCGCTCCGTCCGCCACCGACGCCCCGACGCAGGAGATACTCGTTCTGTAATTTTGTAAGTTCAAATTCGGTCTCAGTCTTGGCTTGGGTTCCCTTTTCCTCAATCAATTTGTTAGGGATAGCATTAGCAATTTCTAAGTTCAAACTCGGTCTCAGTCTCCTACGACTGCTGGTGCTGGGGTTCTCGATCTCGCGGTGGTCCAGCAGGCAGCAGCGCAGCAACAGCAGGTCCCCTCCTGGTTCGTCGACGACCTTCCTTCGATCCCAAGCATCCAGTCCCAGCCGATCGATCAGCCGTCGCCTGGAAGTCAGCGCTGCCTGCAAAATCTATCGATCGCGTCTCTCCTCTGCTTGCAGGTTGGATCCTCCCCTACCCTATCCTATCTATGTCTCTTCTCGGTTCTTCTTGTAGCCCCAAACCCTAGATGTGGGTTTCCTTTGCTAAATGTATAATTTTTCACCCAGGGAACAAACAAGGCCAAGCCATGAGTGCAGATCGTGTGATGACGCTGACATGCCAGGGGGCCCCAGCGCACCCACTTGAGAACGATAACATCCTCTCCATGATCCTCATCCGCCTCCCACCGCTGCCGTCTTCCCTCCCCCGTGCCTCACTAGTCTGCAAGCGCTGGCGCCGCCTTGTTACCCAGCCCCATTTCCACCGCAGCTTCCTGGCTCTCCACAAGAAAGCCCCTCTCCTCGGCTTCTTCTGCGGCGCCGGCAGTTATAATCGAAGAATTGATTTCATGCCTGCCCTAGATCCACCGAATCGCATGCCTGCTGCACGCTTCTCCAGCTGCCTGCTCAGTCAGCGTTACAAAATCCTTGGATGCCACCATGGCCGCCTTCTTGCCATCAACTACAGCAGCGAGCTATATTATTTGGTGGTGTGGGACCCTATTACTGGTGACCGCCGCCATGTAGACATTCCTCAAATGTTCCAGGGGTACAATGTTTTTGAACGGAAGGGTGCAGTTGTTTGTGCTTCGCGGGAGAAAGACCACATACATGGCGCTTGCCACTCGGAGCCCTTCCAGGTGGTCATAATTGGCTGCAACAGGGAAGGTGTTTTAGCCTGTGTTTACTCATCTATGACATGCACATGGAGCAATATCATCTCACTATTGCAGCCGCAGCTACCAGATTTGATAACTGATCTCACTGGTCCAGCTGATTCTCAAAGTTCTCTGGTTGGGAATTCTATTTACTGGGTGCCTGTGGGTGTGAGGGGTGATGTCCTTGAGTTCGATTTGCAGAGGCAAACCCTAGCTATTATTGATAAACCACTAGATTCATCCAACTTCGTTTCATCTGTCAACCCCGACCACCAGTACTTTATTCTGCCAGCAGATGGTGGTGGTCTCAGCTTCATTATTCTATCATCAGGCCGCAGTGTCCATGTATGGAAGAGAATATCCAATGACCATGGTGTCCCTGGATGGGTGTTTGAGACTACTGTTGAACTGAGAAGCCTTCTTTCACTGAAGCCAAGGGTTGATAGGATAGATATCCAGGGGGGCATAATGATAGTAGGGTGCGATGAAGATAATAACATGATATTTAAATTGAGTGGCAGTGGAATCGTTTTCTTGGTCCATCTTAAGACATTGCAGTTAAAGGAACTTTCTGAAAGAATAGGCTATAGCATAGCACATCCATTCTCAAGTTTCTACATCTCAGGTAATAAGTAGCAAAAAGAAAGTAAGTTTTTGATAGTTGGTTGATTGAATGGCTATTGCTTCCCTGAATGATACAGAATATTTGAATTGTTTCTTTGGTTGCTGTTTGATGACCTCGACATTTGGTGATGTTATCTGTTTGGTATTATCAAGGGACCATGCACTTCAGTACAGGGCTTTCATATTGTTGTTTAATGTTTACTCTAAACCTTTATATTAATTATTAAATCATAAATACAGAGATTGAAAATAATATTTCAGAATAACAGCAATCAGTCTATGCTATAATAATGGATTGTGCTCCAATAAAATAAGCCATAGATAGATATGGGGCAGTTATAATTGAACTTCCAGTTTCATTATATTAGAATGTACATAAGATGATATGAGTAATTCTGAATTACTTCATGCATTTAAAATTTTAATACCAATTGCATTATTTCTGTGATATTGATGACATTTTGATACCTGTGGCTACGATCTCGCTAGTAAAATTAAACCCTTGCTGTTTGTTTATATCGTTATGAAGTAAAATTGCCATTTTATCCCTTGATGAAGGGTTTTGCTACAACATGAAAATCCATTTGTGTCGTAGAAAACAGTGAGCGATTGCTTGATCTTTTGTAGCCAAGTCTATTTTATTGAATAGCTATGATTGCTTTTGGTACTTGAGTTCATTAGCCTAACTATATTTTACAACTGCTTCAGGAACTCCCGAATATTACCATATATTACCTGTTACCACTTAAGAATAATTATAGGTGTTTATTTATGAGTTCTGCAAAAAAAATTATGTGGTGCTTTCATTTCATTATGAGATTGATAAATACTGCACTAATTCTCACAATCTTGGTCTGTCATTATCATTTGCTCCCTCTTGGAACTTGGAATATAATACCATTAATTTATTATTGTGTTTGTAGGTATGCATGCTGAAATTGGAATGCGTCGAGATGAAAATGTGTGAACAAGGCATAAAATAGTCATGCTGGTTGATAAGGTAATGCATGCATCAAGATCTGTCCTCCAGATGCAATCTGGATTTGCACCATATTCCTTCATTTTGTTGAAATTCCTGTGCTCCCCTCTTCTATTATTTATGTGCTTATATCTCTGATGCCACATCAGCCTCCTTGATGTACTTTTTTTTTTTGCATGCTGGCAACCCCATCCTGGCTCTGTTTGTGCATATATTATTTGTCCTTTCCCAACTACGAGTGCTGGCATCCCAGAGTAATTGTAGGATGATTACTTTCTGTCTCATGCTTTGTTGTTACCTATTTACTTTGACTGGTTGTTCATTGCCTTATATTATATCTGTGATCATATGTATTAATTTCTGTATGCTTAGTAACTTGTAATGTAATTATAGTAAACCATAAACAGTTGGTTTTCTCCATAAAATTCTTATATATCTGGATCGTCTTGTGGTCAACGTCCCTTAGAGTGCAGGACATTTCAATTGAATAGGTTTTCAGCATTTCTTTCTTTTGGTTAGTCAAAAGTGCATTCCCATTAATATTCCTGTACCAACCAAATAAATGATCCCAGTGACTGGTTTATTGCAGAAATATAGTTTCTTATCATAATTCTGGTTGGTTTGCCATCTTGGGTTAAAAAGTAGTGAGAAGTTTTGTTCACTATTGCACTGAAGTAATAAAATGGCAACTGCTTTATACTAAAGGAGTTACCAAGTTATATATATATAGTGAGGAGATATCATTGACGATATTGTATTTGAGCTTTTGAGATCCCAATACCTATATCAAAATCCCTTCTTTGGTGTTTCAATTCTGTAAGATGACCATTTCTACTTTTTTGAACAATTCACTTGTTTTTCTATTTCTAAAAGTTGTGGCATGATATTGAAGTCAAATGTTTCTGCTTTCTTACTCATTGTGTCCCTCAGCCATAATAAGAAAACAAATTGTCCCTCATACACATTGGGTTGTCGAAGCACTTAAATTTCATGTTCTTTTTGTGGTTTCAAATAATTGTTAGACTTTAATGGTGATTTGCAAAATGCCATGGTTTTGTATAGTTACCGTTTTTTCCTGGAGCCTGTGACCTAATTCTTTTGCCCAGTTAAATACAGCAAACTTGTATCAGATTTCCACTCTTGTTAGATTTTGTGAGGGTATATATGGGATGTCCTGAAAAAGAAAAACTCCATGAATCAGACAACTACACCCAAATCCATGTAAAAATAGCAATCGCAATTTTCTGTTAATAGAATTCCATTAGAATCCATCACGTGAATGATCATGGTCAACGTATTAATCCTTCAGAAACCTTTACTGTCGGTGCTGCTTACTAACCCTTCAGAAACCATGCTACTTAAGTTCATGTGTCAAACATCATTGCCCTACGAAAGAATCATAAAATTGTTTAATTGGTAGTGTAGGTGAAGATACACAATTCAAAATTGATCAGGACCATATGTAAAACACAGTTATGAAAGAAAGGAACAACACAAGCATACAGGATGCATAGACAAGGACAAGGTTCAAGAGTCTAGTAAAGGCTATTCAGGGGCCAAGCAATTGCGGACCACCAAAGGTCATACCTTTCTGTGTACGGAGCATGCAGTAGCTTCTTCATTAGATTTGTGTCATTTCCTAAGTCATGTGGCCCCAGCAGCTAAGACTAGCTGCACCCCTAAAGAATGAGAGGACATCAATAAGCACTAGTGGTGCCAACAAAGGTAGAGTACGAGAGCACTATAGGGGGACTGAAAGGAAGGAGACTGGTGACGAAAAAAACTTATATTAGATAGACTGTTTCATACTCATTACCTTGCCATTTTTTTTGTGGGTGTCCAGTGGTGCATCAGCTGGCTGGAAATGGAATCTCAATAATGTACTGTTGAGACTATATTCACACAACGAGTTCAACTTTTACTGTTTGAAACAGATGCAAATATTTGTGATATTGCCTTTTTGCTTTTGCAATATATAGTTACTAGTCTAGAGTAGTTTGATTGATAAAATTGTTTGTTTCACAGGTACCAAGAAATGGCTTTGTCAATGTAGGCTGGTCCATTTTATGTGCCCGATGTTGGCCATGCATGCGTGGAGACTCACTCTCTGTTTGGTGGATACAATGAAGTGGATTTGTAGGAATTGTTTTCTGAATGTGCTAATTCGTTCCATCAAAATATATTCTGTTGTTATTAATTACTCATCTGTGTTTAGTACTTTTAAGGCAAACTCAGGCCAGATAATGGCGCGTGTGAGCTGATGCAGCATCTGTGTATGTATCTTGGATTTAAAGTTGTATGACAGTCGGCCAATGATGTGTGGTACCATCATACCGATATATAATTTCACTTGCCTTACAGCTTAAAGTTTGTTGAGTATTTGTGCCCCACGCGAGCACGCCATCGACTATACATGCTGGTACTATGCACACGTAGAAATTTTTTATCCTTATCCTTCTATAAGCCATCGGGCCATTCCTAGTGACCAATTTCATTTCAGTCCAAGGGTACATTAGCCAAAGACACGTGAATGGATGATTCGGGTTAGTGTGGCAGACCTAGGATTTTTGTGGTGGGTATGCCCAACAAGAAAATTTACTTACGATTTGGTCAAATCTATTTAACAATTCAGTCAGTAAAATTTCCCCCGTAAGTCGGTTACATATATATAGGTCAAACATTATTTTTATAGCTCGAGGTATATATGCTTAAAAAACCATTACAATATTATCTATCTGGTTTACATTTTCTAAAAAGATATAAAATCTTTGTCAACTTTGAAGGAGGTGTCCTGCTTAACAAGACATTTGATCTTTCATGAAGAATATGGTATGCATGACACACTAGAGCGATTCATCACAAAAGGTTATGATTCATGATATTAGAGGAGCCGGATTAGCATAATGGCCAATGCAAAACACAGCTTCCATTGTTATACTTAGTGACCAAAACGTAGCTTCCATATTAGGATGTGTGACCCACCCACATCTTGTTCTCGCTTTCTAGTCACACGTGGTGGGTTCCATATACTTTCTAGGGCTAAAATGAAAAATGTGCCAAATAACCACAACAAGCACATCATGCACAGCTGAGGCGCACCATATGTCCATACTTAATTTATGTAGGATAAATAATAGTAATAGGAAAAGTACAACTATAGCACAAGTACCATAGTAAATTTGTAAAGGATAAAAAATAGAAAATAAAAACTAAAGTGCAGGGAGTATAGTGCCATACTGGGAATGCACCCCCCCAGTAGTTCACTAACTCATTTTATTTTTTAGAGGCAGTGGAAAGAATACCTGTCTCTGTAAATTTTGGACACATTTTAAGAGATGGATATACAAGGGTCCATCGGCCTTCGACATGTGGCTGGTATTCGTAAATATGGTTGTCTGGCCCATTAACGACCGTAGCCACTACTGGAAATCCGCGCTTTGCCGAGTGCCTGAGATACTCGGCAATCACTTTGCTGAATGCCGCACTCGGCAAAGTGCACCCGGCAAAAAAATGGCTGGCAAAGTACGCTTTGCCGAGTGTCAAAACTCGGGCACTCGGCAAAGGGTTTGTCGAGTGTCAAATGCGTCACACAGCACATAATATTGGAGCTAGCCTCCACCACCACTATAGTATTTTTAATCACTACCCCAGATCTTCATATCACCGTTTTTGAACCGACGGTGATAAGGTGCCAGGAAACTCAAAAAATACTTAAAAAATAGTAAAAAAAAAAAACTTATTTAATATCAGGAGAGACCCACTAAACTTTCACATCCGGTAGTGCTCGAACCCAGGACCTCTAGCTTCGTATGTTCCTTCTCTAACCACTCCACCTTTAAAACATTTGTGTTCATTTGGAATATTTCTCCTAGCCATTTTATGTTCAGCTGATTTTAAAATGAGTATTTGAGCCTCTAAACAAATTTAAAAAGATGTGAACTACAAAGTTTTATAATTTTTCGAAATCTACAACTTTAGTTTTGGTCATTTCTCCATCTGAGATCATTTGAAAATTTTGAATTTCAAATTTAACGAAGTTCAATTGTAATTATCCGCCCCAACACGCCCAAATGCCGCTGCAACCCGTCCAGAAGGCCAGAACCAATGTCGCACTCGCCTCCTCGATGCTTCTGCACAGCGGCAGGATTAATAAGTGATTTTCTTCGGTCCTTGAAAAAGGAAAGCAAATGGTTCACTCATCTTAGTTCAAGGGGACATGTGAAACCATTTCACCGTTTTGCAAGCTTCATCTTAGGCCAGAACCAATATCTTTATTTATTTATTTTCTCGGATTGACTTGACATTGACAACAACGGCTAACGTGTGTGTGCGAGAAACAACGACGAGCGTTCGAGCCATGTTTCCATCACAGGAAAGGAACGTGTCTCTCTATCTCTCTCTACGTACACTGACGTACACAAACACGGCTATACGTGACGCGCGCGGCGACGACTGTAAGTCTCTGTGTGACCAATTTTCTGTCATAATCTTCAACGTTAACTAATCCAAACGGGACCGTTTATCTCGCTGATGAACCAATTTCTCGTGACCCTCTCCTGGTGATTTTCTGGTCGCAGCCTCAGCATGCGACAACAACCCTTCAATTTATCTTGTTAATTACTAAGGGTGCCGTCAGAAACGTTTTGGCCGGCGAGACAACGATTGAACGAACACTCAACACTTAAGTGACGTTCAACACCAAAGCGTGGAAATTAGTCACTGGCGCGTCCTTTCCTGTGAAGGAAAATTAAACAGAGTCGGAATTCAACCAAGCGTGTTGTCAAGTAACCATCTTTTTCTTAACATTTGAAATACAAATCATAAGGTCTCCTCCGTCTGCTACCTCCGGACCTCCCCCATCCCGCCTTGTTTCTTTGCTCCTCATCGAAGATCGAAGATGCCCTCAAACCGGTTATTCCCATTCACCGATGATCTTATTCCGAATATACAATACGGCGGTCATCAGGGTTCGTCGTTTGACAGCGTTGCTGACAAAATATTTAATGATCTCAACACAAGCGTCAGTAATGCTGTGGCCTACAGCGTCGGTACGTGACTACTGATTAATTTTTTATTTGTCTTGTTGTTATTTTAAGTTTTTGTTTTTGGCATCTTCTTGTAAGTTGTAATTAACATGTTGTTAATCTTATATGTGGTACTATACTCACACGATCCATGCACGCACGCAGGTGTTTCGGTACTGAGTACCGGAGCAATCTCGGTGGTTGCCTACCTCGTGTACAGATTCCTCAAGGAGCACGGCCTCCCGTCCATCAACATCAAGACCACCGGCGCCCATGGCGGGGCGGAGCTGACGCCGCTGCTGATGGACTCCACGATCCGGGCCGCTGCCATCGAGAAGTTCCTCAACGAGATCACCCGCGAGAACCACATCCGGTTCACGTCGCAGCAGCTCAACGGGTACACGCGCAGTACATGTCCGCCGAGCTCGGCGCAGGCGGATCCGGCGCCGTCTACAAGGGCATGCTCCCCAACGGCCTCAATATCGCCATCAAGGTGCTGCACGAGCAGAATCTCAACGAGGTCACGGAGCAGCAGTTCATCGGCGGAGGTGGGCACGCTCTGGAGGACCAGCCACGCCAACGTCATCAGGCTCATCGGCTACTGCTACGACAGCGCCGGCGGCAAAGGCATGCGCGCGCTGGTGTACGAGTTCATGACCAACGGTTCACTCGACAAGTACCTGTTCGACAGCAGGCACATCGTCGGTTCGTCGGAGCTGCTCGCTATCGCTGTTGGCGTCGCGAGAGAGGGCTCCGGTACCTCCACGAGGAGTGCCAGAAGAAGATCATCCACTACGACGTCAAGGCCGGCAACGTCCTCCTCGACGACTCGCTGACCCCGAAGCTCACCGACTTCGGGCTGGCACAGCTGCTCGACCGGGCCGACGCACGCCTCCGTGCACGCCGCGTGTGGCACCGTCGGCTACATGGCGCGCGAGGTGGTCGATGTCGACACGGCTGCCATCACCGAGAAGTGCGACGCGTACAGCTTCGGCCTACTCCTGTTCGAGATCATCGGCCGGAGGAGGCACATGGACAACAGCTTGCCGGAGAGTGACAAGTGGCTGCCCCTGCTGGCGTGGAACATGTTCCAGCAGGGAAAGCTGTTGGACCTCATGAAGAAATACCATAATCCTTTGGCTGCGGAGGATGAGGAACAGTGGAAGGAAACAGCGGAGAGGATGTGCAAGGTGGCGTTCTTGTGCGTGCAGGACCAGCCGATGGCAAGGCCGACGATGAGCATGGTGGTGAATATGCTGGAAGGGCAACTGGAAATTCCTCCTCCGGCGTATCTCTTGGGTTGAGACTACGCTCAACCTCAATAGGCGTCACAGTCAGCTTTTAAGGGCTCCTTTGGATCTACCATTCTTCTTGGGGATTGGAGGGTATTGGAGGAAAAATCAGTACAAATACTCCTCAATCCCCTCCAATTCCGAGGTGAAATATGTGAATCTAAATTAGCCCTAACTGTACAAGCTAATCGTGATCATCTGGATAGACGACACATGATCGATCAGAGGTGATACGTCTTCAATTTGTTTGTTGATTATATTTAATTTCATTCCCTGTTTGAGACTGCTCCATTTCAAATTAAACTCCATCATAGAGCAGAAAAACGCGGTATTTGTCTTAGGAGTTGGGTATTAGTCCGTCTTGAGGAAGCTGTTTGTGTGAACAGACTATTTTGCTCTTGCTTTTGTTTAGTTTTTGTTCTGTTCACATGTATTTTATTTTGTGTGATCTTGGCTAAAATAATTTTGTTTGCCGTGGTGGGCAAGCAGTCTATGTGTATGATGCGTACCTTCTTAGGATGATAGCATCACGGATCACTAATGTTCAGAGCTTGAGGCATTTAATTTGCTCGGTGTCCGAGAATTTGAGGTGGGGAAGAATGCTGATGTAAGCTGCACTACTAAAAAAAGATTTGTAGCAATATCTCTCTTTATTAGGCCTACAAATGCTTCCTAAATAAGCCATCCCTACAGATCGATTTATAGCTAGGGACGGCGCTGGTGTTTTGAGCTGCCCCTACAAATAGCGTCTATTTATGGAGGCGGCTCTATATCTAACTCCTCTTACAAATTGGATTTATAAGGCTGGCTCTATATTGAGGGGCCCCCACAAATCGATGCCTAATATTAAAAATAAAGTACTAAAATTCAAAATTTTCAAAAGACCACGGATTGAGAAATGACCAAAACAAAAGTTATAGATCTTGAAAAGTTGTAGAACTTTACTGTTTACAACTTTCTCATTTGAAAGCATTTAGTGATTCAAATTGTCGTTTGAACATCAATTTGAAGATTGTCGACGAACTCAATTTCTCTTTATAATTTGGCTAATTTGTAACCAGTCTTTCTCCCTCATACGAACTTAAAATTTGACAACTTTTGAGCAACCGCCACGGCCCGCAGTAATCCCTGATTAACCGTGACATCTTGTTAGTGGCGGTTAAAAAAACCGCCACCGTTAATATCTTCTGACCGCCAACGTTAAAAATTCTGTACCGGTGAAAATTGCATTTGAATTTCTCAAATTTAAAATTTAAATTTTGTAAACGACCTCAGATGGAGAAAGTACCAATATGAAAGTCGTAGATCTCAAAAAGTTATGAAAGTTGGTAGTTGACAACTTTTTAATTTGAATTCGTTTACTCAATTTAAACTTAGTTCAGTACAATATGAGAAGGCCTAAAATCAGTTATGGACACAAGTAACAATAGGACGGAGTGGTAGGAGATGGTACGTGTGACACGGAGGTCGCAAGGTTTCGAAGCCAGCAATCGCGCAACACGTGATTTTCACGCGAAAAATGCCGCGACTTACTAGTTGCCCGTGGTGCCTCCTCAAGGTGATTTTTTTTTTCTTTTTTTTTTGTCTTTTTTTGTGATTTTTGTTCGGTTTTGAAAAATCTGGAAAATGGTTTATAGGGGCGGCTAGCCAACAGCCCCTACGAACCCTCTAGAGCCGTCCCTACAAATGTTTATTGTAGTAGTGCTAGTTGCACAGTGACACGAGGTGGAGCGCTGATCAACCATGAAGGCGGGAATGGCGAATTCGAATTCGGGCGGGAGTGGTTGGAGGGAGTGGTTGGAGCCAGAGAGGTGGTAGCTACGCCCACAGCGCGTCCTGGAGCAGGCAGTTGCATTGGGATCACTTTGTGTCACATTTTTACGTTTTCTGATGTGTGTGTGTGTGTGTCACAGTGTGTAATAGCTATCTTCTCTACTATAAGGGAACACTCAAAACATCGCTTGGGACGCCAGGGAGGGCCGCTGCGCCCGTGCCGTCTGGTGATCGATCCATGTCCATACAGAAGCCTTGCCATGCCATGGGGTGGTTGGATCCCGGAGGGAATGCCACCGAGGAGGCAGTCGTGGCCAGGGAGGGCCGCCCGTGCAAGGCAGATGCTGCCCGAGCGAAGAAGAGAAGAAACGGGTGGGGAGAGATAGGTAGCGAGTTTGTTTGCCCAACAGAAGTAAGTAGTGGACGGAGAAATTTGTTGGGCAAAAAAAAATATTCTGATTAGTAGGCTAGAGTATGTTTTTTGGTCTCCACTACCCAAATATAGAATAGGTAGCATGTTTAGATAGGTCTGCTGGAGATGCTCTAAGTATAATCGATTTGTAGTGTCCGTTGACTAGAAACAGTTGCAAAAACTTCTCTAAAAAATGGGTTTTGATCATGAGTGACAGTTGGATTGTCTCGTGGTGCTTGTGTAGCCAACAAGGCGTCAAATCTGAGTTCCTAACATTGGTGCACTGGTAGTTTTTGCTAGAATTTTTTGGCCAAAATTCAGTCGAAAAGTTTGAAAACACGGTATATATATAGCATATGTTAATTAAGGAACCTCACATTTCATATTCACAAATCACACCAATGTTTACAGTATATATAAGCTGTACAAATACGCTACTGAGGCAACGGCGGAATGAAATCTTCAGAATCCGTTTCGGATAACGTAACACCCCAAATTTTTAAACCTTTTTCTGAAAATCACTAAAAATTTGAACTTTTTAAAACTTATCAAAAACCATTTGGATTTTTGCTTGGCTTGATATGTTTGGCAATATAGAATTTAAGTGGCACAGTTTGCACCCTCACCCTTACATTTTCAAATTCAAATTCATTCGAATTCAATTGCATTTACATCTGAAAAATAGAAAAGCGATTAAGAAATGGAGAAACCTCTCGGGCTTATTCTCTCCCGCTCCTCCTCTCGGCCCAGCAGCAGCCCAACACACCTCCCTTCCCTCCCCCTTTCTTCTCTCCTGCGTGGGCCAGCCTGATAAGCCGCCACGGCCCAGCGCCGCACCCGCTCCCTCCTTCCCTCTCTCCCTCCCGATGACAGGCGGGGCCCACCTATCACCATCGTCTTCCTTCTCTCGCCAGGGATGCAAATACCGCGTCGTCGGCCGCTCCTTCCTCCTCGGCCGCCGTTACCCCCTCGCCCGGCCGCGTGAGAGGATAAGGATGTCGACATCCTCTCGTCACGCGCTCTCTCTCCCCCCCTCCTCTTTTCTCTCTCCCCCACGCCACCTCGCTGACACCCTGCAACGGGCACAACACAACGAGCTCGGATGAGCACATCCATGGCGCGTGCACGAGAACCGCCTCACTGTGGCGAACCGCCTTTGCCATTTTGAACGCGAGCGCGCGCTGGCGATAAGCTCGACGGCGAGAAAATATCTCGCCGCTGAACCGACCTCGCCGGCCTATAAATAGGCCCCACCAGTGCCACTTCCCCCTTGTGACAGAACTGCCCAATTTATGCACGATCAAGTATGAACGTCCCCGCTAATTACGGTGACACGCACATACTATCACGTATATAAACCCGGTAGTCCACCGAGTGTCATGAAGGACCTCAGTAAATCAACTTCACAACCAAGATCGTACTCGATTAAGAAAATACATATCACATACTCAGAGTTTACAACAGAAAAGTTATTATAATAGGATTATCAATAATGAATAAAAGTTTAGTTTTAAATCAATTACAATAGAACAAAGTTTAAAATGATTACCAAATCATGAATTTGATCTATATTGCTAGCTCAATTGACATCCTCCAACGAAGCATAGATGAGAAGCAATATACGGAGTAGCCGTGCCCACCGGCATTTAGTAATCACCTTCAGCAAACAAAATATTCCACCTGCAACAGGGTGGGATAAAACCCTGAGTACTCAATTATACTCCGCAAGACTTACCCGTCAGAGAGAAGAATTAAAAGACTCCAAGGATGATGTTAGCCTATGTATGTGGAGTTTGTTGGCTAGCAGTACTTCACGAAAGTGCTTACTAATGTAATTCTTACTTTCAAGTTTTAGTGGAAGAATTAAGATAGATCTACATAGAACTATATTTGCATCTTTCTATATCATGCATTTGTAATTATAGTAAACATTTAACTAGAGAAGAGGTACCATTTGTAATCCTTCTAATATCATCAACAATTACATCTCTTTTTACTATGTCTCTATGACAAGGTATAAGTTTCTCACTATCTGGGAGTGACGGCGATTCGAATTGATTACACCAGCTGGGTAAAGCCCGTATCACACACCCTTGCGAGCTTGCAAGGCTTGCTCGAGTCACTGTTCACTCTATTTGAAAGATAGAATTGAATCCGCTATGCAAAACTCATGGTCCTGCATCCTCACAAGTCATGCCCGTTCAGCCCGTAGCCCATAGTCCTGCAGGGTCTTGGATCAGTCCCCTCCCACCGTCCAATCTTCCTAGCAATGCTAGCAGTCCAGAGACTATCTCGAATGAGCAAATCAGTTTCACAGTCGAAATAAGTTATTCGGCTATTATGTGAAGGTATGTTCAATCTTATACCTAGACCAGGGTACGGTACGGTCCTTAACCAACACAGACGGAAAACACATGCAAGAACTCCATGTCCTGTAGCATCACCAACACCAAATCTCGTTCGGTCTCTAATTATTAACCACCTCATGATTAAGGATATCACAAGTACCAACCCAAGTGTTGCGGATGACAAGAATCATCCGACTCCTAATGATCTAAGCCTGGCTAAGCATAAAGACTATCTACTCATACTAGTAGAGCAAATGGGTTTTAATTTATGTGGAAAAGATATTTATGTGTCAACAGTTCCATTCAACTCCTATAAACCTAATGCACATAACAAGATTATAAAAGTAATTAATTTCATTTCAAAAGAGAATAGAGTAATAGAATGCTCAGGAGCTTGCCTGGGTTGAAGCACAATGTCAATTTAGTTAGCTTCATCTTTAGGACTGGATCAACCATCATCTCCATCTTGTATATTAGTTACCGTTATCTTTTGGTTAGCTCCAACACTATGTCCTTCACTTCTTGAGGATTGGATCATATGAACCTTCCTCAAAGCTTGATCATCTCGGACCTTCTCACTCACGTGCACTACACATAATGAAATGATGCGTGTTTAATCACATGCTTGACATGATGCTTGATGAGATGATTTACTTAGATAATAACAAAGAAAAGCTACATAAAGTTCCATATGTGTAGTTCCTTTACCCTGATGACAACACTGTAATATCAAGTTTGTTTAAAGAAAGATGACTGTCATTCACTTTCAACCTATATAGAGTAGGTGCATATCTCTTCTTTAGAAAAGTTACTATAAAGCTTGGAAGCAATCATATACTAACTACTATAAGTCTATCATGCTCATTATTATTACAGAATCAAGTTGCCGAGGATCGTTTGGGTTTCATGATCCAAGATCTACAATCAATCCAAAATCACACAAGTCATCACATGCTTAACCTTTTCTAAAGGCTATAGCAAAGAAGCATCAAGATCATTACCTAATTAATTAATGAAGCACTATTAGTTTAGGTTAGATATTACTTAATCAAGTTTAAGATACTTTAACCATGATGAATTATATTATCGAAGCCATTACTAAAATCCTTAAGCACACAAGGGTTGCAAGGATTAAAGCAATCAACTAGGATAGGAACCAGAGACAGGGCAGCAACACAACACTAACTTTAAACAGTCACAATAGAAGATTTATACATGCAGTAGAGGAGTTCTTAGACCTTTTGAAAAGCTTATAAAGTTATCTATAACTTTGTTATAATCATCTCAGATTGATTCAACTACTAACCAAGTCAAACAGATCAGAGAATCAACTCTGTCCAGAATCTAGACAGATTCTGACTCTGAAACTTACACACTCATAACCATAGTTATATACCACCAAAAGTAGTGATCCAAGACATTCTGAAAAGTTTATAAAAAACACTACAACTCTTTAATTATAACCAAAAGGTGTTTCACAAGTTAATCTAGTCAAACAAACTGACCTTTCAAGACTACATAGAATGTAGACAGAAATTGATTGGCAAATTGTAAAATCTATAACTCCCAATTCTGTTATCCTAAAATCATGAAATTTTAGGACAAACTAGATATGGAAGTCCTATACAATTTTTGCATTCATGCCATCTATAGCAACTATCATTTTATATATGAAAACAACCTTTGAACAGAATCTGTGCGTGCTGCCATTTCAGCAAACAAGTTTGGTTTAGTTCATTGCTTTGACCATATACACTAGTAAGCATAAACAAGCAAAAGCATGGATCATTAACCTTTATAAACTTAGCTATTTACTACTGGTTATGTTACTCATGGAAATATATTAAAACATTCAAAGCATAGAAGTTATAAGTAGTTGCTCACCCCTCCTCTATGTGTTAAGCAAGCTTGCTCAAAGAAGGCATATCTAAACATATATTGAGGGTTAAGCTAGTTACTTATGAAACTAACAAATATCACATTTCCATCTTTACTATAGTACAATAATCAAGGAAACAAGTTATGAACTCATAAGTATACACATAGTAATGAAACATTTGAGCTCTTTTTAATTATTAAGCTATAACTAGATTATGAGCATATCAACTTAGTAAGGCAATCAAAGTGCCTAGGAACAATAAATATTTGTGCCCCTCAGTCTTCATTTAACTAATGAAATACACCCAAGGTTGATAATCATTCACATAATCATTTAAGCATTTATATAAGTAAAGGAAAAGATATTTCATTTTTATTAACATAGCATATGATTACAAACTTGTTAGATAAACTACTACCACACACACACACCAGCAAGATATAATACTTTTCACAATTCATATCTATACCCAGGATCTCATTGGACTTAATCAAACAACTATTCATGCCATAATAGCATTCATTAAACATGAAAAAGACATTTTCTTTTATTAACATAGTGATTAGGAATCACATCAAAATTGGACATGCCACTGCCATGGGACATAAAAAATGAAGTGTTTCAGGGTCTTCAAACAATTCCAAATACACCCAAGTCATATTATGATTTACTCTAATCATTTTGACAATTATTAGCTAATTATTAAAGCATATAATTAAGGATAAAATTAAACATCTTGGAAATAATCCCAAACTTTTTGTGGAGGTTAGTTTTATCATGAAACAGTTTCAAAATAATTTTTGTAATTTTTGGATAATTATATTGGCCTAGAAAAAATCATGGAACTGGCATTTATTAATTAAAAGATCTAATTTTTGAGCATCCAAAAACTATTGATTTTCACCATTTCATATTTTTTTTTTTTTTTTTTTTTTTTTTTCACATAGATCATCTCAAGACAAGGCTACATAAAAATTTTCATGAATTTAGCAACTCTAGTTATTTTGCTATAAAATAAACAAATTTCAACACTATTTAAATATTTCTGAAAAAATAGAAAACAAAAGGAAAGCGGCCTGCTAACCCTGGGCCACTGCCAACGGCCCAGGTCGGCCCAAGATGGCCCAGCACCAGGCTCGGCCCGTGACCGAGAAGGTCACCGGCGGCCCGGCGGTGGAACTTGCGCCGGCGAGGTTCCAGACGACGGCGAGGGCACCATCACCTTCCCCTCGACCGCGCGACTCCAATGAGTTATTGGACAAGGCTGATTGGTGACCGAAGCACGCAAGGTGGCGGCCATGGCGGCTCGGCCACGCCGGCGACGGTGGCGCAGCGGTGTTGTCACCACTGGGGACCTCGATTGACTGCGATAGACGTTCGGGGAGGTGGAGCAAACTCACTGCAACACGGTGCTCGCGCTGGTTTGACCGGAGGCTGAACGGAGGAGGCTGGCCAGGGCGGAGACAAGCTCAGCAGCGCTCTGCGATGGCGTGGCGGTGTTCCAGTACAGTGAAGGCGGTAGAGGCCAAGAGGGTGCGCCGACAAGCACCAGGAGCTTAAGGAGAAGCGAGCGGTGGGGTTGGTTGGGTTGGAGGTGCTCCAGAGGCGGCTTGCCACGACGGCGGGCTCACGGTGGCCCTGCGGACGGCCGTGAAGAAGACAGTGGCGTGCGGCCAATTCCAGCGATGCGAGGCTGGGTGAGTGGGTTCAAGAGGTGCGCGAGAAAGCTGCGAATGCTACTGCACGATCAATTTGGCCAGAGGGTGAGCAGAGGTGGGAGTGTGAGCTGGCGGACTGAGGGTCGACGGCGGCGGTAGAGAGGAGGAAAAGGAAGGCCGACGATCGGTGCTCAACTTTTAAAGGGAAAGGATAGGTCAGGGAGGTGGCCAGGAGCTTCACAAATATGTCCAGGTGGTTGGCAACGCGTGATGGCCGGCGATGGCACGAGAAACGCCACGGCGGCACCGGCGACAGCACAGTATGGAGAAAGAGAGAGATTTGTCCCTGAGTTACTGTAGTGACTGAAACTGCTATCTTTTTCCCTCTCTAACTTTCTGTCTGGTCGATGAAAAAGCAAACCAATTGCCCATGATACTCTCCAATAGGTGCTCTTCAACTTTGATTAAAGGATCATGAACTAACTCAGGCTAGATTGCAAACCACCAGCTTCTAAACATCACTAAAAGAAACTGAAAACTGAATTCAGTTTAAACAGGTAACTACTTACAGCAATTAACTAACTTTGGCATTTAATTAGAGGCTAACCAGAAATCAATAAGCTCAACCAATTCCATGATATCAAAGTACAAACTTTATTCTACTAAGTGATGTAACTGATGTGAAAATTTTATTCATGAAAATTTGTTTTACATTGATCTGAAAATTGAATAAAATATCTGCAATTGGGGATGGGAAAATTTTCAAAACCAATTCAATTCATATTGAATTCAAAGTTGAGGCTACTATTTGAGCTAGTTAAAATAAGATTTGGCCCTAGACCCTTAAATAAAGTTTATAGCATATAATTTATACTACAACTTTTATTTAGAGCCTAAACCCAAAAGTGAATAGATAGTATACTTGTACTTTGGACCATTTAACAACATGATAAAGACATAAATAACATTATCATCACATGAAGGCATATTTCGGCAAAACCATCAATATAAACCCTACCTCATATTTGATTTTAATCCACTTTAGATCATTTTTGAGATCATTGAACAAGCATGTGTATTATACATATGGACAATTGCACTCACTTATGCATTGCAAGGTGTAAATTCAAGAAATTGGAAACATCCATGTATTAACTCATGCTCATGACATATGCTTAATGATGCTCATGCTAATGAAATGAAATGCAAAAGAATGCTTAACAGCTATGGTGTTACACCCCTCACCCTCTCCACTCCAAGCTCCGCTAGGTGCAGGAACATCTTGTCTCCCCCTCTATTTCTCCTCTTCCTTCCTCTCTGGAGCTCTAGCTTGATTGCCCCCAAATCGGGAGCAACCGACGCCATTGGTGCCGCCTCCTTCTTCCTCCCTCGCTGTTGCGCCATTGGCCGATTGGTCTTGAGGTGAGCTCCCAGAGCCCCTCCTCTACCTTCCTCCCCCTCCAATTGCTTCTCCCTCCCTCTATGTTACTCCGCTGCGGTACACCGCCTTCTGCCGTCCGCCATGGCCGCTGGACACTGACGACCACGGCTTGGCAAGGCCCCTAGCCAACCCATCCCTCTCTCTCACAACACTCCGCACCCACACACGCACAATGCGAGCCAATTTGGCTCTACAAACACACAACACACCACACAACGCCGCCGTGGAACCTCCGGCGAGCCGTCATCACCTCTATGGGTACTCACCATCACCGACGAGCTCACCCAGGGCTGCGGCTTGGTCACCCGCACACGGCACACCACTCCCCCCACTCATCATGAGGCGCCACGCCGCCGGCAACAAGACCTCCGACAAGCACGGCCTCCTTCCCCTCTATTCCGGCCACCCTGCCCCCTCTCCCTTTCACTGATGCATGGGCCAGAGGCCAACGGCGTCCAGGGCCGTGCCGTCCACGCCGTCCCTCTCTCCCTTTACCTCTCTCCCTCACTAACACGTGGGATCCAGAGGCCAACGGCGTCTGACACCACGCCGTCCCCTCCGCCTCCCTCTTCTCTCTCTGTCCACGAACCCGAGG
Organism: Chrysopogon serrulatus; assembly: GCA_015844335.1. Classification (NCBI taxonomy): domain Eukaryota; kingdom Viridiplantae; phylum Streptophyta; class Magnoliopsida; order Poales; family Poaceae; genus Chrysopogon; species Chrysopogon serrulatus. Next base: position 98,060 of record JADLZL010002939.1, on the reverse strand, counting down.
CAACGGCGCCATCCAACGCCGTCAAGACTCCGGCCCCACCTATCAACCACACACGCGCACAGCACACGCACACACCCTTCCTGGGTACACTTTGGAAAACGCTAGGTACACCCAGCTAGTGTACACAGAGAGCTATTTCTCCCTTTTCCTTTTCTAGAAAAATTTTAGAAAAATTTGTAAATAAACTACATGACATGTAGAATTTAATTATGTAATTTGCACATATTTCCATGCACTAGAAAATATAACTAAAATTCCACCTAGTAAATAGGAGTTTGATTAAACTTGTAAATTAGATATCTTTTGGATTTTGACTCCAATTTACGCCAAACCACTTCCTAAATTTTTCTAAAATCATACTCTATGCATTGCATCCAATGCCGCCATCTAGTTCTATATTTGCACCTTGTCTCTTTCTTTTTCTTTTAGCAGTAGTCTTACCCGATAGAAACTCCACCAGAGGAGGACGGGCATCAGGACACCGAGGACCTGGACTTCATCGTGACACGACGGTGTTGACGACAATGAAGGCAAGTCCTAATCCCCTTCTTCTACCACCCTTCTACTTTACATGTATACTACTGTTATGACACTTGCTTAAGAGAAATTATGAATAATAAATGTGATAAAGTGCCAATGGTATTGTGAGTACTTAGACTTGAAACGGGTAGGGGTAATCTATGTATAGATTACTTGGCGGATACGTCTAGGTGAGTATCTATCGGAGATACCTGTTTTAGTCATCCTAAGGACCGGCTCATAGCCTTCTATACATCCTGGTGAGATATTTCATACAACCACACGTCTATATGGGTAGTCTTGATCTCACACCCCGTTAGATTAAAGTATGTTTCCGCTTAGGGGGCCGGCGTAGGCAACGGTGGAGCAGGAGCAGGCATGGATGCTATGTGATCTTCCATGACCTGGTTGGACGTGGATGCTAGGTGATCTTCCATGTTAAGCTTTGTGAGATTTTAGCCGCGTTCGAGCCACCTTGTATATTTTTTAGAATGATTTATGAGACTAGGTGTCTCCCCGATTGCTATGTGCCTGATGTTGTGAGTTTCCAACCCTTGAGAAGCCGTAGTGGGACCATATGGAGACCTAAGGTCGCGTACTCTTGGGTACGAGATCTCGATAGTTCTATTCTAACCACTAATCATGGGAGGGATTGTAATTACCCTATGGGGAAAGTGTACACCCTCTGTAGAGTTTATTAGAACCTATTTGAATAGCCACGTCCTTGGACCAGAGCTGTCCCATACCGAGATCCTAACCTGGGCCAGGATTGAGTCGACGCCATACGCCGCAAGGTCGTTGACATTGGCGCTGTAACTGCGGCGTCCACCAAGTCCAAGAAGGGCGTGTCCCTACTGGTGAACTGGGGCAAATCTTGCGGCACCGCCAACTACGTCACATCGCTTCGCCTCGGCATGCCAGCGACGGAACTGGTGGTGGAGCTCGACACCGACAACGATCTATCATATCGTGGGTGCAGTGCAAGCCGTGCGCGGAGTGCTACGAGCAGCACGACCCGGTGTTCGACCCCGCCAAGTCATCAACGTACTCCGCCATATCCTGCAGCATGCGGGAGTGCCAGGACTTCGGCTCGTCGTCGCACAACTGCTCCTCGTAGGACAACAAGAAATGCCCCTACGAGTTCTCCTACAAAGACGACTCGTACACCGCCAGAGACATCGTGCGTGACACACTGACATTGTCGCTGTCGTCGCCGACCGACACGGCAGTCCAGGGCATCGTCTTTTTTTCTTTTCAAAATCATGACTTCACGCTATTTCATTAAGAAGAAGAGGCAGAAAGAATGGCATACACAACGCAGCTATGTGATCACGAGGGATCCCATAGTGCAGACACAGAACCACAAAGATAGTGGTTAGCAACTCGAACAACAACAAAACAAAAATAGAGGCGGTAGGGAGAGACCCCTTACCGCGAACCTAACCGACTAAACTTGCATACAAGAATACCAACTCAATCCTGCCAACAAGGTCGATGAAGCTACGGTGGCAAAGTATCCACCGGAGGAGATGACATACGGCGGCAAAGTATCCGTCTAAGCACCATGACGGCAAAGTACCCGCCCAAGCCAGAACATAGAGCAGGCCCAGCACACACTCAGCAGCACCTGCATGAGGGGGGATCCCGAAGCGACATCGGTGGTAAAGTATCTGCCTAAGCACAAGCGGCAAAGTATCCGCTGCGAGGAATCGAACGACTGTACGGCAACACAAAACACCATGCTGGATAGACCAAAACGAAGGTTGTATTGAAGCACATGCAGACACAGCACCACACAACTTTGGCGGGGAGTGGACGACAGAAAGAAGTGCCCCCAACAAAGCCTCCATGGAGGAAATGACATCCACAGACCCCAACGATGATAGGGGGAGTGGCACGAGACGAACGTTCATCATAGAGCTGCCCTAGCGACACACGCAGTGAACAGATCTTCGACAACGCCTCCAACAAGGTGGATGACAAAGCGTTTGCCACTGTTGTCGGCCAGACGCAAGAAACCGGGCAGAGCTTTCACCCAGATGCTATTAAGCCCCCGCTGCCGGGGTCAGCTGCGAAAAAGCACACACAGCGAGAGGAAGCGGCCAGACTAGCGGTAGCCACCACCGGCTACCAGATCCGGCTGTCGCGAGGCCCGGCCGGCCGGCCGCCGCCAGCCCAACCTAGCCGCCCACCCACGGCCGAGGCCGGCAGCAAAGGGGCCCGCCAGCCACAGGCTGGCTGCAAAGGGCGGCGTGAGGCCAGGACCACCGGCCACCAAGCCATGCAGCCAGTGGCCGGCCAGATGTCGCCGCCCGGCACCGCCATCGAACCTAGTCGGCCCGAAGAGGCTGGCCACCGCTCGTGCACGCCCTCATCTAGCCGCCATCATGCTCAGTCCAGCCACAAGGACCCGGATCCGGCCGGCAGCCTGGCTACCAGAGGCAACCGCAGCCTTCCGAAGGCCACCAGCCCGGCTGGGCTGCCGCCGACACCGTTCGCGGGCTGAAGACGCCGAATCCAGCCCCATGGGGGCGGGATCCGCCGGGCCGTTACCGCCAATCGCGGGAGTTGAGCAGGGTAGGTGCGAGGGTCGGGGGAGCCGGGTGAGGGAGGGGCTGCGCGGACAGACCCCTTTTTTGGGGCTGCCGTCGGCGCGCCACCGCATGCCGGGCGGGCGGCGACGGCGGCCGGAAGGGGAGGAGGGGAGGCGGTCCGGCGACGCTGCGGCGAGGTCGTCCCGAGTCGCTCGTGGGAGCGCTTCGGGGAAGAGAAAGTGTAACGCCAGGTCCTTCGGCGAGCTCGACGGGCTCCTAGTCCTCGGCCGCGGGAAGGCGTCGCTGTCGTCGCAGGTGGCGGCCAGGTACGCGGCGGCGCGGCCTTCTCCTACTGCCTTCCGTCGTCGTCCAGCGCCGCGGGGTACCTGTCCTTCGGCTGAGCCGCCGCCGCCGCCCCTGCGAACGTGCAGTTCACGGAGATGGTGGCCGGCCAGGACCGGACGTGCTACTACCTCAACCTCACCGGCGTATTGGTCGCCCAGCCGGGCGATCAAGGTGCTCCCGTCCGTGTTCGCGACGGCGGCCGGGACCATAATCGACTTGGGCACCGCGTTCAGCCGCCTGCCCCTGGCCGCTTACGCGGCGCTAGCTGCGGTCAGCGTTCCGAAGCGCCATGGGCAGGTACAAGAGGGCGGCGGTCAGCTCGGACATCTTGGACACGTGCTACGACCTCACTGGCCACGACACCGTGCAGGTACCGTCAGTGGCGCTGGTGTTCGCCGACGGCGCCACCGTGCACCTGCACCCCAGCGGCGTGCTGTATACCTGGAACGATGTGTCCCAGACGTGCCTCGCGTTCGTCCTGCCCAGCGCCGACGAGGCGTCCCTGAGCATACTTGGCAACACGCAGCAGAGGACGCTCGCCGTCATCTACGACGTGGGCAACCAGAAGGTCGGGTTCGGCGCCGCCAAGGGCTGCTCCTGAAATCCACCGTGGTTCGCAAAAGATCATCAACAGCTACAACGTGACGCGGTCTCCATTTGTGGGCAAATTGATCGCATGTGGCATGACGACAATGCACAGACAGGCATGAACAGAACAGTTATATATCTGGGAAACAATAAGATAGATTATTTCTAAAATATTAATATGAAAAAGGTTTAAAAAATTCTAGGGACGGGGAGGTCTGGCAAGTGAGCAGAAGGCGCGTCGTGTGCAACGCCTCAGCAGTTCAGAACTTCAGGCTGGTCTTGCATTGCATCATCGACGTACTCGGATTGGTTGGGCCTGTCAATTCGGCCATTGCCCTTGGTACTCAGTCAGTGGACACCAAGAACGGCGCGTGCAGGAAAACGCGAGTTCTAAGATGGGCCTCGATCGCGCAGTACAGCGATTCTCAGATTTGTGGACGACAGCGCGGTCCACCTCAAAGGCTCAAACTCGACGAAGGAATGAAAAGAGGCATCATGACAAAGCACATCGCCCACCCCACCCCCCCCCCTTTTTTTCAGGAATAGTAGTAGTCCTGATTCGAAAACAGTAGTTCTGAAAACTTAATTGTTAGCGGGCACATCTTTTGTTTGCACGAGTACATAGTACTTAACCATCTGTTTTTTAACTGCAATATCTCCCAAATTATCTGGATATGGGTGAGGGTAAGCCTAGGCTGGCCTGAGAGGCCTGTTTCTGTCCAGGACTTTGAGGACAATTTTAGGATTGGATGGGGCAATGGGAATGATCAGATTATCTTTATTATCCTTGCTAGTATCATTTGGAGCATTTAGAAGACTAGGAATGATTGGGTTTTCAATGATGTTCTCATTAAATCTCCTAAAGCAATTGCTTACAATATATTAGGCTTTCTGCTGGTGCAGTGGAAGAAGATGCAGAAATCGGAGGACAGGATGAAGACGGAGGAAGTAATCTGCAAGCTGCAGGAGGGGCTCAAAGCCTGGTGAACATGGCGCGCTGAAAAAAAAAAAAGGAGAAGGAAGGAGAATGGTGTTTTTTGCTGCTGTGTCTTAGAGGTGCTTAAGTAAGAGGTTTTTCTGCTCTTCTGGTGTTGCCCAGGCCTGATGCTGGGAGGTTTTTTTGGTCATCGCCAAGGGCTGTTAGGATTTCTTTTCATCTTTTCTTTCATGTTTCCTTGTAGTTTCTCTTAATCGGAAATCCTTGTATGCGCTTCACTGTAAGCTGGTTCCCCAGCAGCTACCTTTTGCTTTCAATATAAGCAGGGCTAAATGCATATGGTCTAAAAATAGTACTTGTACGGTTGTACATACTCCCCCGTCTCAGAATTCTTGTCATCTTGGGTATACGTGCCATTAGTTTGATTCGACTTATAGAAAATACGTGTAATATTTATATCTCTAAATAAATTTGTTAAAAAACTGGCCGTCCCGTGCTAGCCGTAGTAGGCGCGGCTTTGCCGGTTAGCCGGTTAGGTATAGACAACGTAGAGGTGGTTTCCTTTGTAGCTCGATTTGTTTTGGGCAACGACCGCAAGCCTGATTGATGGTCCCAGCTCGGCCATGGCAACCACACGAGCAGCGCTGCTTTCTCTCGCGCTGTCGTCGTGCACGCACATGAGCGCATCCATGTCCGACCGTCAGCCGGCACACGGGCACATAAACTGAAGAAAAATGGTTGTAGTATGATGTGTATATAGGTCACGGATCTTCCTACCATGTCATGCAGCTGAGGAGCACTGGTGTGGTGTGGTCGCATGTCCGATTCGGCGTCCTGATCGCAAAGGAATGCGACTCCCTACCCTAGCTAGTTCGCGGCTCTGGTCGCTAGCTGTTAGTGCTTCTGTGCACCCCGGATTCGATCAGCGTACGTATAACCGCGCTGCACTGATGAGTGATGACCAACGCTCGTAGCCAGCGACCCGTCCCACGAAAGTCACGGAGCCATGATTACTTGGTCACCATCTCCAGTGCTGTGGCTCAGGCTCACCGCGCACGTACGCACCCTCGCCCTTGGCTGCCATCCCCAGTCCGGCCGGCCGGCCTCCACGCCTGTTTTTCCTACTGTATATGTGGTGGACGACAAGAAAAAAGCTACGTCCGCATCATCCTATCACTTCCGTCCGTCGCAGCACTCACTCAGATCACTCGCCACCGCCCGCGCGCGGTCGTCGCTGTCGACGGGGATACATAGGATCTCGCCTCGGCGGCTCCAAGGCAAGCGGTCGTCGCCGTCGTCAGGTGCGGTGCGGCGCGCGTGCGGGGTAAAACGCGTCGTGCAGAGTTGACGCGACGCCTTTGCCGGCCCGGCCGCTTTCAGACTCCCTGCTCACTCTCCCCGTAGAGGAGCGTGCCGAGTGCCGAGTGACGGGGATACATAGGATCTCACACTTGAGCAGGTCGCGCGCGCGGCTGGCCCGCCCGCCGGCCAACAAGCAGTCAAGTCCAGCACGCACTAGTATATAAGCAGCTCGTCTCGTCTATCTCGGGGTCGATCGATCATATCGCTCTCATCATTGGAGCTAATATAACTAGCCGGAGTGGTTAGCGAACGAGCGAGCTAACATAGCAGGAGAGAGCGAGCCCCAGCAGCACGGCTGGCCCCCATGGCTATGGCGTCCGTGACGCGGCGAGCTCTGTCCCGTGGCTGCTGCCGCCGCCTCGCGGTTGTGCTCGCGCTAGCAGTTGTTGTGGCGTTGGTGGCGGCGGACGACGCGAGCAGCGGGCCCAACTGGCACGTTGTCAGCGTCACCTCGCTGCTGCCGGACGCGGTCTGCACACCCAACAAGAGAGGTAATAAGGCTTCGATCGTGTGTTATATTCCTCCTCCTTGCACTGCTGCTTTTTTTCTGTGCTGTGGAAACTGCTACTACTGTACTATATATTGGTCCGCATTCTCATTTTTTTCCACCCTAAACCTAAAGGATGGTTGATTAGCAGTGCGACGATGATGCGTAGAGGATACGGCTCGTATATATGTCGAAATGACTAGTACTGTATTTGCTTATATGATATACTACTGTAGTACGTACGACGTACGAGTAAAACGTCGCTGGAATAATTATACTGTATTTGTGCTGCACAAGTTCTTTGATGATCACCCCTGGAAATACACAAAACTATACAAGAAGATTGGAAGATGTATTTTCGGTACTGAATTCCACTAAATTCAAGTTATTGCTTGAGATATATCGTCGCATGCTTCCCAACGGCTACCTCGGATTGGGATGTTCTTGTGGATGTTTTTGTGCGCCTAGTGTCTCTTCTACGAGTGGACACGCCAGGTATAATAAATGTTGTACGTATACCTCCGTCAAAGTCTGGAGTAATTCCTAGCCGTTAGTCAACCAAGTACGTATACGTACGTAAGCTATACTGTAGACAAATAAACTGTAAGTACGTACATGTGTAAATCCTAGGTATTGTTAGACACTGGGAGCAGATAGCTTAGCTTTATGCCGAAATCAACAAAGTTTGTCGTTAGGTACACACACGACAGTTGTACAAGAGAATTTGTTGATGTGGCCATCCAACCAATGACCACAGCGCTCCCAAAAGAATTGAAAAAAAAAAAAAAAAACCTGCTAACTTCCATGCTTATACTGATATATATCATGCAGCCGCAGCGGCGTCAAACTCGTCGGCTCTCCGCTTGGTGCATCGGCACGGCCCATGCTCACCGCTGCAGGCTCGGGGCGGCGAGCCGTCTCATGCGGAGATCCTGGACAGGGACCAGGACAGGGTGGACTCGATTCACCGCCTGACCGCCGCCGTCCCGTCGACGACGGCCAGCGGCGCCTCCAAGGGCGTGTCCCTGCCAGCGCACTGGGGCGTGGCTCTCGGAACGGGCAACTACATCGTCTCGGTGGGCCTCGGGACGCCCAAGAGCGACTTCCTGGTGGTGTTCGACACCGGCAGCGACCTCTCGTGGGTGCAGTGCAAGCCGTGCGCCAAGTGCTACCAGCAGAACGACCCGCTCTTCAACCCGTCACAGTCGGCGACCTACTCCGCCGTGCCGTGCGGCGCGGAGGAGTGCCGGCGGCTCAACTCGGGGAGCTGCGCGTCGGGAAAGTGCCGGTACCAGGTCGTGTACGGCGACATGTCGCATACGAACGGTAACCTCGCGCGCGACACGCTGACGCTGGGCTCGTCGCCGTCCGACCAGATCCAGGGCTTCGTCTTCGGGTGCGGCGACGACGACACCGGGCTGTTCGGCACGGCCGACGGGCTCTTCGGCCTCGGCCGCAACAGGGTGTCGCTGGCCTCGCAGGCGGCCGCCAGGTACGGCCCCAGGTTCTCCTACTGCCTGCCCTCGTCGTCCAGTGCCGTGGGCTACCTATCCCTCGGCATCGCTGCGCCGCGCAACGCGCAGTTCACGGCGATGGTGGCCCGCAGCGGCACCCCGTCATCCTCCTACTACTTCCTGAACCTGGTGGGCATCCAGGTCGAGGGCAAGGCGATCAGGGTGGCGCCGGCCGTGTTCAGGACGCCCGGCACCATCATCGACTCGGGCACCGTGATCACCCGCCTCCCCGCCCGCGCCTACGCCGCGCTCCGGTCGTCGTTCGCGGGGCTCATGCGCAGGTACAAGCGGGCGCCCGCGCTGTCCGTCATGGACACGTGCTACGACTTCAGCGGCAGCCGAGGGGCATGGTACAGATCCCGTCGGTGGCGCTGCTGTTCGACGGCGGCGCCACCCTGAACCTTGGCGTCAGCGGGGTGCTGTACGTGGTGAACAGGTCGCAGGTGTGCCTCGCGTTCGCATCCAACGGCGACGACACCTCCATCGGCATCCTCGGGAACACGCAGCAGAAGACGTTCGCCGTCGTCTACGACGTGGGCAACCAGAAGATCGGCTTCGGCGCCAAGGGCTGCAGCTGAGTAGTCGTCATCAATCTGCGTAGGCGTGGCGTGCCCCCATTGGTGATTCGACATACGATACGATTATATATATATATATATATATATATATATATATATATATATATATATATATATATATATATATATATATATATATATATATATATATATATATATATAGTTTCATATCATAATACTCTGGCGCTGAATATATAATCAAGCTGATAGGGCGAGTTGATCGATGATCACGACGACCCGTAATAATTCACCAATGAATGGAATGAAATGGAAATAAAGATGATCAATTCAAGCCGATCGAGAACTCTGGAGCGCCTGTCGCCACATACCGTCCCTCCCTTTCCTTTCTTGGAACGCCCGCACAGGAATTTGCCCGGCCCAACGCCGGACTGCTCCTACAAATCCATTCCGTCCGCCAGCACCATCTGGCCAGATCGGTGGCCGTGTCCCCGTGGCGCCCGACGCCCCCTCCTGCTCCTCCTTCCAGGTCTCGCTGAGGCTGGACGTCGTCGTGGCGCTTCGGGTTCGCCACGGGGATGGCGGTGCCGGGGACGGTGGGCGCCTCGGTGCCGGAGCCGCCGTGGGGCACGACGGAGACGGGGGAGGTGGCCCTGCGCGCCGTAGCCGCGCATCTTCTAGTCCTCGAGGCAGTCGTACTGCACGTACGGGCTCGTCTCCGTCGGCAACTGCACCGTGTCGCCCTCGTTGGCGCCGGCCTTCCGCTGCTGCCGCCCCTTGGCCGCCTCCATCGCCGTGTGCGGTGTGCCCTTGACTTGATTCGCCGCTCGCGGTTGTAGTACCCTCCCTTTCTTGTGGATTAGGACTCAAGGAGTATGTGCTTGTGTTGCACGATGCTTTGTGATCCAACACGACGGAAACGCGCCTCGATTTATAAGGGCCGTCACGTGCCGCGCGCTATGGCCACCTCGCCGGTTCAGCCCGGGAGCGGCGTGGCGGACAGAGAGGGTGCCCTCCTTGCACACGTGCCAAACGAAGAATGCGAACACGAATCGTCGTCTCGTGCTTCTCGTTACATTTTCATTTTCTAGGTTCAGCGAAAGAGTGCGGTTGGCTTAATTTTCGCTGGGATAGTTGATCAGATCAGCCAGTTGACCTGTATACCTGCAAAGCTGCCGCGATAGCAGCTTCATGTCTCCATGGCGATCTCAAACACAAGAAAATTACAGCTATATAAAATAAGTAAAACACAAGAAAATTAAAGAAAGTAAACTACGGTCGTTCTAAGTGTTTGACTTGTTCTGGATTTTGGACAATTACAGGTTACAGAAAGAGAGCTAGGATCGTTCCAAGTGTTGACTTGCGGTTGTTCTAAGTGTTGGACTTGGACAAATGAGAATGAGATGAATCACATGTTTTCTTTCGGTCTAAAAAGCGCCTTGACAAAATTAAAACACACATCATACGATGGAAGTTTTTCTATCCAAGTACTTTACCATCTGACTCAAGCTTTGGTAGATGGAGCACCTATAACCACAGGAATACGGTGCTCAAGCTTTGGTTGACGGAGGCCTCAGTAAATGCTAAAACGCCTACTATAAGCACAAGAATAACATGCTCGACCAGTCGACCTCATGGTCTGAATTTGCCAACAATGCGCATTGCACCGCCGCCAGTGGCAAAAGATCCGATTACAAAAGAATAGAACCAGAGAGCTATATACTCCAATTATAATATTACTTAGTTAACGAACCAAAGTAATTGCATTACGAGCAGCGACAAAATGTTCGAAACGTACCACACTACCACAGATAACAGTAGCTGATCCACACTCCCGTAGCTGGCAAACACAAAATCGATACGGGCCAAAAGCATCGAACAGAGGACAGCCACGAAGCAAATAACTAATTAGGATAAAATCGCAGCCAGAAGGCTTAGTCGACCTCCTCCATCTTGCTCTCGCCGGCGTCATCCTCCAGCGGGGGCATCTCGGCGTCAGCCTCAGCTGACTCATCCTCGTCGTCGTCGATGCTCAGGCCGATCTTGAGCATGCGGTGGATTCTGGTGCCAAAGGTGTTGGGGTCCTCCAGGCTGAAGCCGGAGGTCAGAAGAGAAGTCTTGAACAGCAGCATCACTAGATCCTTGACTGACTTGTCATTCTTGTCAGCCTCGGCACGCTTGCGGAGCTCATCCATGATTGGGTTCTCTGGGTTGATCTCCTTAGTCTTTTTGCTCGTAGCCAGCCATGCTCGAGTCCCTCAGGGCCTGCGCCTTCATGATCCTCTCTCCATGTTGGCAGTCCAGCCATACTCACCAGTGACAAGGCAGCACGGTGAGTCCACAACACGGTCAGACACCACCACCTTCTCAACCTTGTCGCCCAGAACATCCTTGGTAACTTTGCACAGCCCCTCAAACTTCTCCTTCAGCTCCTCCTTCCTCTTCTTCTCGTCCTCGGTCTCATCAAGCTTCAGAACCTCCTTGGTGGCAGAGACAAGCTTCTTGCCCTCGAACTCCTTAAGCTGACCAACAGCATACTCATCAATGGCGTCAACCATGTACAGGACCTCATAACCCCTCTTCTTCAGCTTCTCCAGGAAGAGGGAGTTCTCCACTGCCTTCTTGCTCTCCCCAGTGATATAGTGGATGTCATTCTGTCCCTCCTTAATCCTGGTCACGTAGTCCTTGAGGCTGGTCAGCTCATCACCGCTCTTGGTGGAGTGGTATCTCAGAAGCTCAGCGATCTTGTTCCTGTTCTGCGAGTCCTCATGGATGCCAAGCTTGAGGTTCTTGGAGAAAGCCTCATAAAACTTGTTGTAGTCTTCCTTGTTCTCAGCAATCTCAAAGAAGAGCTCAACGCACTTCTTCACGAGGTTCTTGCGGATCACCTTCAGGATCTTGTTCTGCTGAAGAGTCTCACGAGAGATGTTGAGGGGAAGATCCTCAGAGTCAACAATACCCTTAACAAAGCTCAGCCACTCAGGGATCAGCTCCTCACAGTTGTCCATGATGAAAACTCGGCGCACATAGAGTTTGATGTTGTTTTGCTTCTTGGTGTCAAAGAGATCAAAGGGGGCCCTCTTAGGAACAAAGAGAACAGCCTTGAACTCCAGCTGACCCTCCACAGAGAAGTGCTTCACAGCCAGATGCTCCTCGCAGTCATTTGTCAAGCTCTTGTAGAAGGCAGCATATTCTTCCTTCGTGATCTCTTCTGGCTTCCTCATCCAGATGGGCTTCTGCTTGTTGATCAATGACCACTCATGAGAAACCTCCTTGATCTTCTTTTTCTTTTTCTCCTTTTCTTCCTTCTCCTCGTCAACATCCTCAACCTTGCCCTCCTCAGCGTCTTTCTTGTCTTCCTCATCTTCATCATCAGAAATTTCCTTCTCTGTTGTCTTTTCAGTCCACAGGGAGATGGGGTAGCTGATGAACTCAGAGTGCTTCTTGACCAGATCCTTGAGGCGGCGCTCCTCAAGGTATTCCAGCTGCAAGAGAGAAGTCGAAAGGTGAGTACAAGCAACACCAGCAGGTTTTACAGCAAATCACTTCACTTCATTACACATAAGCAAACATGTTACTTAAATATTTAATAATCAATGAGGCAATCAACAGGAGAATGGGATCATGTAACTTGTACTATAATCTTAACGAAGACAGTGAATATGCAAAACAAGCAGAAAAGCTTAGTTCTAACAAGGCTTTACAAAGAAGAATACAATCATACAACTTAAAGCGGAATCACCAAGTGGAACCTAATAAAACTAGCATATAACTATAAAATATAGTTTGTTGTATTATAAACATTATGGACAGCAGAGGAAAATGTGTATACCAGAAAGAAAATTAAGATACAAATCTCTCAGTTGAGAAAATGTGTACCCCCATTACAACGGCATTCTCTGTTTCTCAAAAAAAAAATAAACGATGACATTTTACATGTCAAACTCAGCTAGGAACAGAACGCTATAGCCACAACAACAATGCCACAACTCTTATTATCATGGTGCAGGTATAGATCAAACCGGGATCAAACCGTGATACTACTCCATGATCAAACCGTGATGCTACTCCATTTAAGACAGTGGTAGTTGTAGTTCACAGTTTATGTTACAATGAACATCAGCCTACATATGTGCTAGTTTCAAATTAAGATCAGACTTGCAAATGAGCATGCTTTGCTTTGTCCCCATACACTGAAAGCACCAGAATAAAGCATAGGACGATCTAGCAAAACTAAGAATTTATATGATTATTAGTTCAAGTATTGTGGAGTACATGAGCTACTGGCACCAAAAATTCCCATCAAGCACTCCAAACACACGCACAAATCATGTAGCTAAGTTAGCATATATAAATAATAAATAGAGTAAATGATAATAATCCGAGGGCAACACAATGGGAGGATGGTATATATCTCAAGGAAATTGCTTATCATCTAGAGTCCCAAATATAAATAAATCTAGCAAGCACATAATTAAGTCAAGAACTGCTATCATGCTATCACAGCTGCAGATCACAAACAGCTCCAGATTACATAATAAATCAATAATAAGTATGACTAAACACAATCAGCATACCTGATCGTCCTTAAGGAAGAGCGTGATCTTAGTTCCCCTGCCAAGCTGCTCCCTAGATGTATCACGAGTGACAGTGAACGACCCCCCTGGCCTGGGACTCCCAAACGTACTGCTCGTTGCCGTTGTGCTTGGTGGTCACGATGACCCTCTCAGCGACGAGGTAGGCGGAGTAGAAACCAACAACGAATTGTCCAATCATGGACACTAATGCAGTCTTGACGCTTGCCTTATTTTGTATACTATATATATATATATATATATATATATATATATATATATATATATATATATATATATATATCCCTATATATATATATATATATATATATATATATATATATATATATATATAGTGGACGATTAGGCGGGACGACCATGGTCGATTAATCAGCCTGATCGACGATTAATCGCGATTAATCTCCTGGTTCAACAAGTCGACCTGAAATCATTGATCAATCTAATTTAACTTGGTTGATATGGTATGATATGTACTGCTTTAGTGCTATAGTACTATAAATTTTCTATGGATATGGTATGATATACTGCTATAGTGCTATCAATTGTCTATGGATATACTGCTATAGTGCTACAGTCCTTGTTCTTTGTTCATGAAGCCTTTCAAAATTTTCATTCCATCTTTTCAAGTCACCTATTATGAACTTCTAAATATAATCACTCGATGTGCAATTGCATCTAATTTAACTTGGTTGCAGTTGGTAAGCTATTGTTCCCTATTGATTTGTGTAAGTTCATTCAGCTAATAATTAGTCCTTCTCTTAATTGAAGTATTTGTACGAAGTAGAATTTAGCCATAGTCAGTAACTCCAATATTACTTTGCAGTTTGCCAATGTTTGTTCCAATATATATGTCTATTCTGTAAAGCTCTTGCAGCTTGCCGATATTTTTGTTTTCTTTTCTATACGACTAGGTTTCAAGAGTGGAATTGTTGGATGAGGTTCAGATAAAGGTAATAAATATGGCAAATGGCAAAAATTTGCCTCAAGTGTTGACCTTGATGTTTGAATTCATAGGGACAGCTAATGCAACTTACTATATGATCAGTTATATTATGTATCCATGGTGGCAGTAATTATCCCTCCCAAATGAATTTATTTGAAAACATAAGCTTCCGTGTGTTTGTAGTCCGATGAATAAGAGGTTTGCATGTAGCCACCATCTGCTTACAGATTATGAATTTGACTTTATTCTTGATCAACAATAATGGGTAAAGAATGATAATACAACTTCTGCTGCATCAATGCTACTGCTTCTGTATTTCACGATATCAATTAGCAAAGGTTTACTTATGCAGTTTAGGTTCTGGGATGCACAAACTTCATAGAATATTCTCTAATAAACATCCCTATGTGGGAACATGACTAATTAGTTTTTATTTTGTGATGTAGCCCTAGGTATGTTCTTTTTTTTTTTTACAAGTACAAATGCTATCTTTCTTGATCGAGCTCTATGATGATGAGGAAACACAAGGTTTTACTCTTTTAGGATTATTAAGTGTATTTTTGACTTTGTGCTCATCAAGGACATTGGTTGTACCTTGCAAACAATGGCCCATGGCTGATAACACATTTTGTAGTATAACTTATATCTAAAGCTTGTAAAGAATTGATTGTTGAAACAGTGAAACATGTCTGATGTGTGTTATATATATAGGGTCATTGTAATTTTTTTTTGTTTTCTGAAATAGCTATCTGTGACGTGTCTTGGCTCGACACGTCGATGTTCGATGGTTATCAGTGATGCGTATTGGATACACGTGTCTCTGTTCGATGGTTATCAATGACGCCTATTGGATACACGCGTCGTTGTTCAATGGTTATCAGCAATGCGTATTGGATACACGTGTCGCTGTTCAAGTGTTATTAGTGACGTGTTTCGCATCACTAATGTGCCCTTATCATAGACGTAAGAACAGTGACGCGTCTTTTAGGCGTCACTGCTTAGCTTTTCTACGCGTCACTGATTAGCTTTTCTGGCGTAGTGCCTATCCCCCATGGTCTTCACTATGGTAGCATGAGACTTCAGCGTCGTGACATTCCTCCTTCCATGAGAACTGGCTTGTCCACAAGCCGGCGCTGCCGAAAAAATAGTCTTCAGAGCTTGTTCATCCTCCTAGGTTGCCAATTGCTCCGGCCACGCAGATCACTAAACAAGGATTTGATCAATCAATTGATCATCATCACGATGACGAGGATGTTGCAGAATTTTCAGTGGATATCAAAAAGGAGCAGAGGTGTCAGGTACCTCAGCACTGAACTGATTAGTAAGGCCGACAACGAGTTTGAGCTGAGATACGTGAACAGTTGAACCAGTCAAAAGTTGTAGCCTAATGATTTGAAACCATCCAAGATAATGGAAAGAAAGCTTCTGATTGACTCTTTGCGCCGAGCTTCTTTGGACATAAGAGATTGTATTTTGTAAGGTCGAAAACGGGCCGAATTTTTCCCGTTCTGAGCTGTCTATTTTTACATATTTGACCTGACCGTTTTCGTATTTTTGGGGAAAAAAATCCAAAAATGGTACGGAATATGGAACGGAGCTTTCCGGAGTTGGAATGGAGAAGGTGTTTTCGGTCCGTATTTTCAAAATTCTGTATTTGGTCAGAATTTTACAGGATATTTTTGGGATTTTGCCGAATTTCAGCCAAGCTCATAAACATTTTATGACGTATCTTGTTCCGAAGGCCCAACACTACAGCCCATCTAACGAAACTCTAGGTCTCATCCTCTCCCAAGTGAGACTCACTCTCTCTCTCTCTCTCTCTCTCTCTCTCTCTCTCTCTCTATGACTCTCTCAGGCGACTCAAGGTTACGTCTCGGCAAGGTGATTCGGGTTTCCTCTCCATCCCCCATTCTGGTTCAGATCTTGCCTCAAGACTTGAACCTTTTCTACGTTGCAATCGTCATTTGCGCCAACGTAAATTCTACGATTTGGAGCCCAAACACAATTGCTAACCCAGACATCATTGTCGGTGTTGTTCAGGGTTTTATTTAGGACAGGGCATTAGCGCGCTTTTCATCTAAGGGTTTTACCCTCGGGAGGAAGGAGAAGGGGAGGACTGTGGAGTTGGTGGAAGGAATGATGGCAAATATGAAGCTGTTGGAAGCGAAGAAAAAGGGGAACTTGGTGACACTGACGATAGGAGGAAGTTCACGGGCAACCGATCCGTAGGCAATTGGCACGGTCTCATCAGATCAGGCACAACTCATAGCCGTGGCAATCATGACGGCGAAGCTCCACACAGGAGCAGCACGATGCAAACCTCCGCCGCCTCTAGTTCCCACCACTACTGATGGCTGCTGCCTGCTGACTACTAGGCCCGCACAACTGAAATCGTGAGGACTGATTTTCCTGGCACCCTTGCACTTGTGAAGTCCAAATTTTACTTTTGGTTTGCTGCATATATCTTGTGAACTGCTACATCTTCTCAGTCAAAATCTATCTTGCCAGGGCCTTCCCTCTAGGGCCTTCAACTGCTATTGGAGGGCAGTCTTGTGCCGATCTCGTGATGACAGTACAGCCTTGCAACGCAAGGGTGATGCTTTGCTGCATGCTTTTACCCATCTTGTGAATTGTGATGAGACCGATGATCTTGTGAATTGTGATGACTGATTATCTTTGACGAACACATCTACAATCTGGTCTTCAGCTGATGACCGCATCGGCGTCATCATAATCTTGTGGCGACCATGTCTTGTGACGACCGCAATCGGTGCTTAATCTTATGGCGACTGTGTCTTGTTGTGATTGATCTTGTGACGAGCTGGCCTTAGGAAGATAGCCCAAACTTACATTTTTGTTCTTATCATCGACATTAATCATCACAGCACCAATAAACAGCCATTGCCAAAATCAACTCAATCTATGAATTAATTTTTTTCAATGTAATATAAATTTTACATACGGGCAAAGATAGTATTACAGTTCCATTATAGAGTAGATGTTTCTCTGGCTTGCTTTTGGTTAGAATTATGTGCAACAAAAGTCTATAATACCAGGTACTACTATCTCTACAATCGAAGAGCTTTTTCCACAATCCACAGCGAATGGGTCCGGATACATCCAGGTAGCATCATCTTGGCTGCCGCCAGTTCTCCCGCAGCTCGCCTCCACCGTCTGCTCGGCGTCGTTCGCCCACACCGGCACCGCCATCAGGTGCCTGAACGGGTTCACCGGCGGAGGAATGTCCATGTCGCCTTCTAGCATCTTCACCACCGCGCCCATGGGCGGCCTTGCCTCCGGCTGCTGCTGCACGCACCAGAACGCAACCTTGCACATCCTCTTTACGGTGTCTGATGTTCGCTCTTGCTGATCATCACCACCATTGGTGGCGGCAACAACCATGGTGACGGTGGCAATGCCATGGTTGTCGCCAAGGGCCGATGGCATGGTCACCAGGTCTGCGAGGTTGCCGCCCTCGTATTTCATCCATGCCAGCTTGGGGAACCATTGCTGCCTCTCCGACGACGATGAGCCCTCCGCCACATCGAAGCTCCTTCTCCATTGCCTAACCATCTCAAGCAGGAGTATGCCGAACGCGTACACGTCACACTTCTCCACGACACCTCGCGGCTGCATCCACGCCGCGGCGTGGTGGTTCAGCAGCCGGCGGGCGAGCCCGATGTCGGCGACGCCGGCGACCTTGGGCGTGAGCGCACCGTCGAGCAGGACGTTGCCGGGCCTGATGTCGTAGTGCACGACCATCGGCCGGCACTCCTCGTGGAGGTGCCGGATGCCCCTCGCGACGCCGAAGGCGAGCGAGTGCAGGGCGGGAACGCCGACGTCGCGGCCGGAGCACCGGAGGAATCCGCCGAGCGCGCCGCGCTCCATGTACTCGCACACGAACGCGCGCAGCGGGTCGTCGAAGCAGAAGCCGAGGAGCCTGACGAGGTTGGAGTGGGTGCGGCCGTCGCCGGCAACGGCGGCCACGACGTCCGCGACGAACTGCGACTCGGGCCTCCAGTCGACGCCCCTGTGCAGCACCTTCACGGCCACCTCGAGCCCGTTGGGGAGCTTGCCCTTGTACACCGTGCCGGAGCCACCGGCGCTGAGCCGGGTGGAGTAGTACCGCGTGTAGCGGGCGAGCTGTCGCCGGCTGAACCATATGGGCTTGTTGTCAGGGGCGATCTCCCGGGGAAAATCTTCCACGGCGGCGGCGCGCGCGCTTCATTCTGCAGTCGGGCACGACGACGTATGCGGCGGCCGCATCGCCGCCGTTCCGGAGTCATCGTTTGAGGTGCATGCGCACCAGCAGTCCAACAAAATATATGAAGACCACGATGAGGGCGATGATGATGCCTGCCTCTGCAAGAAACGCTATCTATATCTCTTATAAAGTCAATCCCCACTATAAGTTCTATCTAGGCATACAAGCAATTCACATCATATTCCACTAATTATCCACATTATTTCCTACTAATTAGCCATGTCATCCCACTAACTTTTAACTTATTAATGCAAGGTATCCATGCTATTTTTTACTTAATTTGATTCTAAATTCTTTGTGATTGCCGCGGCAACGCGCAAGGAATCTTCTAGTTAAATCAATGTAACAGTACCAGGAATTACGCTGGCATTGGCCACCAAAAATGGACGTACGCTGACATCCTAGCTAGAATCGACGACAAAGAATGCATCCAGCACAATTTTCACTTGTATTGTACTTGTACATAATGCATGCATATGCTCGCGCACCTGGACTGAGTGCAGCAGCCATTGTCCAGATCGCCCGGCCAGCGCAAGAACGCAGCAGCTGATTGCTAGGAGCTAGCCTAGCACTAGCAAATGGTATGGCAGAGAGATCAGGCTCAGGCCATGCCTTTATATAAGGACCTGTGTTGGAGCCAAACCTAAGCTGCCAAACTAGCGAATTTAGAACGGCATGCACAATGATGGTAGTATATGCTGTATACGTAGGGACGATAGATTCCAGCAGTCCGCACGCACGACGTTTAATTTCGCTGTTGTTTTATCACCAATTTCGCTTCTTCCACGATCAGGCAGCCAAATAAACAACTGGTGCATGTTGTTTTATATATCAAGTGTAAAAAGATACTTTGCTTCATTGAGTGTGATCTCTTCTAGTATCACACAAATTTTGGTTCGTTGGATCTACTTTTGATGACTTCCCTCCTCGCCGAACGGAGCGTTGTGCACGAGGAGAAATGAATGGCTAGCTACTTGCGTAGAAATTAATGACGGTGGTGATGAGTCCAGTCTGCGTAGCCCTGGTCGTCGGAGGCCGGATGAGTGCGTCCAACCAAACAGACCAAGGCCAAGACGAAGCACAAAGGAAGCTCAAGTGCGTGAGTGCGTGCGTCACTATACATACTCCTGGCGCCAGACCTTAATAATTTATACACTATATTATCTATATGAAAGTTATAGTGATTATTTTAGCGTAATAATTTCTTTACCTGTATGAAAAATACTTTGTATTGTTTCAAGCATTTATTTAATTATTTTAAATCTGTTGTATGTTTGTTTAAAATTTGCTCTTTAATAATATATTATATATTTGTCAAAAATCTGCTTGTCTTGTGCTCCTTATCTGTTCCAATTTATAGTTTGTTTTAGTTTTTTCAGATATACAACTTTTACTATACTATATATGCTCGTGGGTTACAATAGAAAATAATACTACACGATACACATGTATGAACGTGTGTTACATTGTAATAAAAAAATATACTGTAATTGTGATGTTTTGAATGTCAATATTGCATAAGCCATATCCACCTACAAACTGCTTGTGTGCGAGCTTGTATTACAAGTGTTTGTGGTCGTGCTCGTTTTTTTTACAATATATGTTGTGGTCGTTTGTGAGTTGGTGGTTCAACTAGAGTATATGAAGACCATATTTCCTACAACTGGCACAAAGAAAATAAAAAGACAAAGGTGTAAACATGGCAGACTACTCACTGTCATTTCTTATCTTATAATAAAATGTATACGGGATTTGCTATTTTTCAGGTGCCTGAAAAATAACATCTGTTCAGGCAATGGCTTTGGACCATCAGATGAAGATCTAATCCATCTAAATTAACACAAATGCAGATCCAGACTAGAACGTCGTCTGAACAAAAAGGTGATTTCAGGCACCCGGATTTTAGGAGAGCTGTGAAACTATAGTTAGAAGTATCCTGCACATAGCTGTTTGTGAATTTTTAAAGCTAAAGTGTCATCGACTATATCTTAAAAAAATATATAGTATATCAATACATGATGCATTACCTCTTTTATGGAGTTAAAACCTCTTTATATATAATGTTCTTTATAAATATATCATTTGTCAGTTTCTTCTTTCTCTTCCTTTTCCCTTTCACCATCTTCGTGTCCTTCTTAGCAGTAGACACAGTTCAGATCGATCCTAATGTTCAATCTTATCGTATCTATTGGTAGCACCACATACAATTAGCCATGTGAAAACACAGGTTCCTATAACTATACCCCAACATTAGGAATAGTCTACTCTTGTTATCTTGTTAATGGTCATTTAAGAGCTCAGCTAGTGCCTTTTAACCATCAAATTTCCAAGCTTCTTTTTGCCCAGCAGCAATTGAAGTACTTGGGCCATATTATCAGTGCTGCATGAGTTGCCATTCACACTCAGAAAATTGTGATATGCATAATTGGTGTGTTCCTACTTATGTTAAGCAGGTCTGAGGATTTCTAGGGTTGGCTGGATACTATAGAGAAATAAATTTTTTTTAACATTCTGGAATTATAGCTAGACCCTAAACTGAATCACTTAAAAGGCTTAGCGGAGCCTGGCTGCATTAATCATTTAATGGAGACAGAGACTTAGCTACACCACCTCGGTTAATAGATTAGCGGAGTCTGGCTGCGTAGGATGACCGCCTTCGTTAATATATTAATCGAGGAGGACATGTTTGCATTAACGCATACCTTTTGTTGAGGCAGGCGCTTTGCCCGCCTCGCAAAATATTTTTATAGGGTGGTGGCGTGAGAGAGAAGTAGGAATGTAATAGGAGGAACTGACCGGCTGTGCTGGAGGAGACAGATACGAGCAGAGCTCGTTGTAATCACCAGCCCTGTATGGCTCCACCGGCTTGTACTGGCTTTTGTGTGTGAGAGAGAGGAAGGAGAGAAAGTTTTAGCTCCCACGGACGAACCCTACAGTGCTTTTGTAGGTGGGGTGGGAGCCGAAGCTTCCCAGAGTCATACAAACGGGCCTCAAAATTTTGCTACAATTCAATATTAATACAATCTTGATAGAGTAATATCGTATCACAAATGGTAAGCAACGGGATCTGAAAGTGCTGTAGACTGATGACCGACCAATAACATCTATTGCCACGGTATTATAGAGTTGCAGGTTATATCATGTTAGGCTCCCACTCCCAGTGCAACCACTCGTCCTCATCGTCGTCCACAGGTTCGGCACGACGGGCGCTGCCATCAGATGCTGGAACGGGTTCGCCGGCGGGGCTATGTCCACCTCGCCCTCAAGCATCTTGGTCACCGCACTCATCGGCGGCCGTGCCTCCGGCAGCTGCTGCACGCACCAGAACGCCACCTTGCACATCCTCTCCATTATCTCCTTGTCCTTGCGCTGCTGCTCCTGCTCATCGTCACCACCCACCGCCGCAGTAGCAGTAGCAGCGCTACGGTTGGTGCCACGGCTCGGTGGCGTGACGATGAGCGCCGCGACGTCACCCCTCTCGTACTTGGTCCACGCCAGCAATGGGAACCACCGCTGGCTCTCGGGTGCCGCCTCGTCGAAGTTCCGCCGCCGGCCGACGATCTCGAGCAGGAGCATACCGAAACTGTACACGTCGCACTTCTCTGTGACGCCCGACATCATCCACATCTCCGGCGCGGCGAAGCCCGGTGTGCCTCTGATGGCAGACACAGACACGTGCGTGTCGGCGCGGTTCACCAGGCGCGCCAGCCCGAAGTCGGCGACCTTGGGCGTCAGCGCGCCGTCGAGGAGAACGTTGCCCGGCTTGATGTCATAGTGCACGATCTTCTGCTGGCACTCCTCGTGCAGGTACCGGATGCCCCTTGCCACGCCGACGGCGATATCACGCAGTGCCAGGAGACCGGCGTCGCGGCCCCGGCCGGCGAGGTAGGCGTCGAGCGCACCGTGCTCCATGTACTCGTACACCAGTGCGCGCATGGTGTCGTCGAAGCAGAAGCCGAAGAGCCTGACGAGGTTGACGTGGTGCGTGCGCCCAATGGTGCCCACCTCCGCCATGAACTGCGCCTCCTCGGTCTTCTGGTCAAGGCTGCTGTGGAAGACCTTCACTGCCACGGCGAGGCCATTAGGGAGCACACCCTTGAACACTGTACCGAAGCCGCCGGAGCCGAGACGGGTGGAGCAGTTGCCCGTGAAGGCGGCGATCTGCCGCGGTGTAAACCTGAAGGGCTTCTCATGCCTGATCTCCCAGAGGAACTTCTCCACGGTCGCGTGCCTGATCTGAACATTTATCTGTTACTGTATTAGTATTTTATTAGCCAATAAAAGAAAACACATTGAATCTAATGGTTACGAAATGTTATTGGGTAATGGATTGATCTATCACCAAATGCCTAAATAATAAGTACTCCATAAAACTATAATTGGTAAATAGCTAGCTAAATTAAAATCAAAATTCGATATATGGAGCACACCTCCATGTACCTGATCATCAACAGGCTCGCCATCGACATGGCTGTCTCCCCACACTCGGTCCTTGAAGGGGTTGGGCGGCGGAGTAATGTCCATGTCACCCTCGAGCATCTTCACCACGACGCCCATGGGTGGCCTCGCATCCGGCTGCCGCTGCATGCACCAGAAGGCTACCTTGCACAACCTCTCTACCGTCTCCGCCGCCATGCGCTGCTGAAGCTGCAGGTCATCATCACCTTCTTCTGGGGTGACAACCACGGCGGCGTCATGGTCGTAGTCGGTCATGTCCACCACAAGGTCCATGAGATTGCCGCTCTCGTACTTTGTCCACGTCACTCTGGGGAACCACTGCTGCTGGCTCTCACTCATCTCCTCGTCCAATTCCAAGTTCGGCCGCCGCCGCCGCCTCCTCCCTCGGGCGGCGAGGGCAACTATCTGAAGCACGAGTACGCCGAAGCTGTACACGTCGTACTTCTCCGCGACACCCGGCGGCTGCAAGGACACCGCGGCGTGCGCGTCCCCGCGTCTCATCAGCTGCACCAGCCCGAAGTCGGCGATCTTGGGCGTGAGCCCGCCGCCGTCGAGGAGCACGTTGCTTGGCTTGATGCCGTAGTGCACGATCTTCTCCCGGCACCCGTCGTGGAGGTACTGGATACCACTGGCGACGCCGACGGCGAGCGAGTGAAGAAGACTAATTCGGGCGGGGAGGCCGCCGCCGCCGCCGCCATCGTTGTAGTCCACGAGGAACGTGTCCAGCGCGCCATGTTCCATGTACTCACACACTAATGCGCGCACGGTGGCGGCTCCACCTCCCTCGACGACCACGACGTCGTCGGAAGCAGAGGTGTCGAGTTCTTCGAAGCAGTAGCCAACGAGCCTGACGAGGTTGGTATGCCGGGCCCGCCAGATGGTGCCCACCACGTCGGCGACGAACTCCGCCTCCGACCTCCAGTCCACGCCGGCGTGGAGCTTCTTCACCGCCACCTTGAGGCCGTTGGGGAGCGTGCCTGCGTACACCGTGCCCAAGGCTCCGGCGCCGAGACGGACGGAGTAGTTGCCCGTGTAGTGGACGAGCTGCCGGCGGCTGAACCTTACGGGCGCCTTCCCATCGGCGATCTGCCGGACGACGTCGTCGTCCTCGGCCTTGAGCAGCACGCGCAGCCGCGCCCCAACACAGAAAAGGACGAGCAGGACGACGAATGTGATGAAAGCCACTGTAAGAGAAAATTAACCGCAAAAATCAAAATCAGCACGGCTAGCTTCTCTGCTGAAAGATCATCAGATATATCAAAATCAGCACGGCTAGCCACTGCAAGAGAAAATTAACCGCAAAAATCAAAAATCGCGCGCACCTACGGGCATGACTCGCTGATCCATCTTGTTGAGACAGTGCGCAATGCAAGAACGAAGATGTCTCTAGCTAGGCGAAGGCGACTCTATCTTATTCTTAGATGCATCATGTACCTCTCACAGACGGAGCCAAAAACAAAACGCCAAAAAGATTGCCGTCCATGTCTGTCAACCACCAACTCTCAGATCATCAACGCAATTAGACGGCAGGCATGATGGTATATTCGAATCTGCTCTTCCTTCCATGACATTTCGTTGTAATTTCACTAAGATCGAGCTTCAGCCAGCCAAGAAAATTGGCATATTGTATTATTCAAAAAAACAAGGAACCTGAAGTTTTACTTCCGTTGCCACGTAGTATTACAGCTTATCCACTATAATAGACTGAGCTATCATCGCCGAGCACTATGCGCCAAAATAGCACAAACTAAGAAGAAACTAATTGACTGACGCGCAGAAACAAAACGCGTCTTCAATAAAAATTTAGAGACGCGTCTAGCCAAAACACATCTTCGATGTTTTGGCTCTGCAAAATAGCTCGGTTTGTTGTGACTGGTAAAAGAGCACTATTAATTTTTTACCCTGTTGTGATGGGAAGTTTTTTTTATTTAATATGACCAAAATTAATATGATAGCTTCATATCGCATTAATTTCATCTTTGATGCGAGCTGATGCAATAGCCTTTCGCATCGGTTTGTTGTGAGAGTCGCTATTGCATCGGTGATCCGTTGCCTCTTGCATAAAAAAGAGAGACGTAAAAGGGTTATTGCATCAAAATCGTTTTCATGTGAGGTTGCTATTATTGCATTGACCATAGGTGTCTCTTGCATCATGATAGAGAGATGCAAAAAAGATTATTACATCAAAATTAAGCCAATGTAATACATCTAATAAATTTGATGCAATTGATAAGAAATTATATTGCAACGACTAAGGTTTAGTGTAATAGACTATACTGCAACAACATTAGGTTCGATGCAATTCATTCTATCGCATTGACATTAGGTTTGATGCAACCCAACCTACTACATTGACATTAGACTTGATGCAATTAAACCTATTGCATCGACTTATTGCAACAGAATCTATTCGCAGTCATTTTGTATTACATCCATTATTATTTGCTAAATGATAAAGATTTGCGGCATAGAAATTTACAAAAGATTACAAAATCCAATCGACACTAATATGATTACAAGAACCATATCGAAATTCATGAGATTACAAAATCCAGTCAACACTAATATGATTAATTACAAGAGTCACCTCATTCTGATCTTGGACTGCCGCTACTTTTGCTCTTCTTTGGTGGCGAAGTCAACACTAATATGATTAATTACACTAATATGATTAATTACAAGAGTCACCTCGCGCAGCCGCCCCCCAAGCTCGGACTTCGCCGCACATCCGGGAAACACCGACACACAGCCAGGGACCTACACCAGGGGCGGACCTACACTGACGACGAACCCGCCGTCCCTGAACTGCCCCTCTTGGCACCCTGCCGAAGCCGTGGCCATGGTGCATCGACCCCAAGCCAAGGACCCGCTCCGTCAATGATTTTCGCTGCGTCTAGACACCTCCACGGGAGAGAAGCTCAAGAAGCACACGTTCGACGAGTGGAGCAGCGAGGTCGTCTATTCGACGTCGCGCCCGACGACACCGCTTCGACGATGATATCCATCGCATCGCCGCCCATTGATCCTATCCTTTCTCTTGCAATCTTCAATTCGCCGATTCACCATCACCACACCCTTCGTCTAATAGTTTTTTTTCCAAATATATCGCCATGTATCTTGTAGGCCCCGCGAAGGATTCTCTGGCAAGATGCAAAACATCCAGCGAAGTGGGGGTGGAAGGGCCCCTGTGTTCAACTCATCGAAAGGTCACCGGAAAGACAATCTGCTTGGCGAGAGGGTCCCAGACTCTCTGGATCTCCTCGCGCCGCCCTCGAGAACAAGCCAACTATTATGAAGAAGAAAGCCGAAGGCTGCCGCCGCCCAGGCCTCGAAACAAGTAAGCTGGGGTTTCCTTATTCACACTTCACTGTCAAATTCAGTCGGTCTCTAGTTCAGTCAAATATTTTTGGATAAGCAATCTCACTGGGCAAGCTTGTTTTCGTGTAAGACTGTACCCACCCGTCTGCAAGCTTCAGATTAGTTTATATTTCTGCTTTTCTTACTCTCTTGTGGGAGCTAAAATTTTCTCTCTTCCCTCTCCCTCTCACAGAACCAGTACGAGCCGGTGGTGGAGCTAAACAGGGCTAGAGATTACAACGAGCTCCGCTCGTCCCTATCTCCTCTGGCATGGCTGGCTAGTTCCTTCTTTTGCCTTCCTACTTCCCTCTCATGCCACCACTACTATAAAAATATTTTGCGAGGCGGGCGAAATAGGTTAACGGAGGCGGGCAAAGCGTTCGCCTCTGACGAAAGGCGGTCTGCGTTAATGCAGACCCGCCCCCTCGGTTAATCTATTAACAAAGATGGTCATCCTACACAGCCAGACTCCACCAATCTATTAACTGGGGTGGTGTAGTTGAGTCCCCGTCTCCATTAAATGATTAACGAAGACGGCCATTTTATTACTTCTCATCAGTAGATAAGCCTTTTTAATGATTCAGGTCTACCTATAATTCCAAAATGTTACAAAAATTTTCTGTAGTATCCAACCAACCCTAGAAATCCTCTGACCTGCTTAACAGAAGTAGGGACATACCAATTCTGCACATTACAGTTTTATGAGTGTCAATAGCAACTCTTGCAGCACTGATAATATGGCCCAAGAACTTCAATGGCTGCTGGGCAAAAAGACGCTTGGAAATTTGATGGTTAAAAGGCACTAGCTGAGCTCCTCAATGAACACTAACAACAGCAACATCGAACATTAGGATCTTGGTTGTGTCTACTGCTGAGAAGGACATGAAGATGGGAAAAGGGAAAGCGAAGGGAAAGAAGGAACTGACAAATGATATATTTCTGAAGAATATTATATATAAAGAGATTCTAACTCCATAAAAGAGATAATACATTATGCATTGATATATATAAATATTTGTAAGATAGTTGATGACACTTTAGCTTTAAAAATTCACAAACAGCATCTTGGACTTGAAAATCTTCTAGATCATATTTGATTGGCGAGCATGTTCTCCTGGTCAAGCTATCGAGAGATTAGATTCTTAGTTTTACAATATACTTTATATATTTATGTATATATACATGTTATTATAAGATAAGAAATGACAGTGAGTAGTCTACCATGTTTACACATTTGTCCTTTTATTTTCTTTGTGCCGGTTGAAAGAAATATGGTCTTCATATGCCCTCATTGAACCACGCATTCACAAACGACCACGACATATTGTAAAAAACGAGCATGACCACAAACACTTGTAATACGAGCTCGGACACAAGCAGTTTCGTATGTGGATATGGCTTATGTAATATTGACGTTCGAAACATCACAATTACAGTATATTTTTGGATAACAATGTAACACACGCTCATATATGTGTATTGTGGCATTACTATTTCCTATTGTAACCCACGAGCATATAGTAAAAATTGTGTATATGAAAAAAAAAATAAAAAAACTATAAATTGGAACAGGAGTACAAGACAAGCAGATTTTAACAAATATGTAATATATTATTAAAGAGCAAACTTTAAACAAACATACAACAGATTTAAAATAATTAAATAAATGCTTGAAACAAAACAAAGTATTTTCATATAGCTTTATAGTTACAACGATTTCATCTATAAAGAAATTACGCTAAAATAGTAACTATAACTTTCATATAGATATAGTCTAAATCTAGTATAAATTAAGGTCTCACTACGGGAAACAGGTTCTTTGCCGAGTGCTCGCGGCACTTGGCAAAGGCACATTTGCACTCGGCAAAGGCTTTGCCGAGTGCCGCACTTGGCAAAGGGCACTCTGCAAAAAGAAAGGGTCGGCAAAGACCTCTTTGCCGAGTACCCGATGTCGGGCACTCGGCAAAGGCTTTGCCGAGTGCCAAACCCGCACTCGGCAAACGGTTTTTTTTGCCGTTAGCCTTGACGGCCTCTTTGCCGAATGCCGAGCGGCCGGCACTTTCGGCAAAGAGCATTTTTATTTTTTTTTTTGAAAATACCTTTGCCCAAAGCCACCGCTCGGCACTCGGCAAAGAGCATTTTTTTTTTTTTGAAAATTTCTTTGCCCAAGCTAGGAGGAGGGCACTCGGCAAAGAGTTTTTTATTTTTTTTGAAAATTTCTTTGCCCAAAGCCGGGAGGAGGGCACTTTCGGCAAAGCTTTTTTTTTTTTTTGAAAATTTCTTTTTACCGAGTGCCGGGAGGAGGGCACTCGGCAAAGAGCTTTTTTTTTTTTTTAAAATTCTTTGCCGAGTGCCATGGCACCGGCACTTTCGGCAAAGCTGGGAAACCAAAGTGCCTCGGTACCCGGCTTTTGCCGAGTGCCGCCCATGGCACTTCGGCAAAAGGCCTCTTTGCCCAATGTTACACTCGGCAAAGAGGATAAAAATGTTATTTTTTTTTTTTTTTCTTTTCCGCCAACACAAACAATAAAATCACATCACGTAATACATCACGTATACATGACATCCATCATACATAATACGACGCATACGCATTTCATCAACAATCCATCACATACATAAATATTGTCCATAATGCATCACATACACAAATATCATCTATAGTCCATCACATACGAGTCATAATCCATCGAGAGTCACATACGAACACATGTCCGGGTCCAACGAAGCCTAACAAACATCAAGTGAGAAACGACGGATACCTCGCCATCCCGGCCACCCGGCCGTGGAGCGGAGTGCCCAGCCGTGAAGGGCCGATTGGCCACCCGCCTCGTGGCGGCGGGGCCACCCCGAGGAGTCGGGTTGGAATCGGCCGATCGTGGCTGCACCAAAGAGAAGCGAGTTCATGAGTATCTGCACGAGGGCCGCATATGGTGTACGAGTTAGCAGAAAACCAGACATACTCACCGGGGTCGCAAAGACAGGTGGAGCAGGAGGCTCAACTGGAGCGAGCAGCGATGGTGGCACAACCACACCTGGTAAGGTCTGAAGGCTCGACATGAAGCTGAACATGTCCCGCAGCCTCTGCGCCTCGGCCACCCTCTGGGCTTGTACAGCCTCCATCTCTAGCCGATGGGCCTCCTCCGCCGCCGCCTGCTGGGCCTCCAACCTCCGCACAGAGGCCTGCAACATTCACACGCAAAGTTCGAACAACTCAAATACTAGGTAGATATGTAACAGCAGTGATCGACGCATGAAACAGTACTAACCTGGAGTTCTGCCATCTGCTGCTGGGAGCTCGGCTGCCGAGGGCGTATGGGGACGGAGGAGCTCGTGCTCCTCGCTCGAATCTCGACGAGGTTGGGAACAGAGGCGGAGTCGACCGTGTTGTCCGCCATCCAAGACACGCCGCCGCTTCCCTCCACCAAGCCTCATCGGAAGGTCCGTGTCCGGGGCTCCATTGCCGGATCGAAGTCCTCCCCATGGCGCTCGCGAGCCGAGGTGTACTCGCTGATCTTGGTGTAGGCGCCGGGTTGGTGTACGCCTCGGGGCCGTCCGCCGGATTGTAGGTGACGCCGAGCCGCCACCTTGCCCTTTGTGTGACAAGACGAACGCCATGAACTCATTGCGCCCCGGCCTTGGTGTGCCTGGAACTGCATGGGAAACACAAAGATGATTACAAATAACGTGAATTGAGCATTAGAATAAATAAAGATAAAAACACACAGAAGATTACCCAAGTGGCGGCGTACGCGCTGAGGCTCCGGTTGCCCTGGTGGTGTGCCGGCCCACCCATCTGCAAGCGGCAGTCCCGGCGGACCTTGTGCTTCTCCGCCCACTCCTCCGAGAGCCACCTGTCCACTATCGCCTCCCAGCAAAGGCGGTGCAGTGAGCACAATTCAGGACATTGCTGCATGCCAACAAATTATTGATATGTCAGAATATAGAATGAGTGCTGCCTATTCTTCATGGAAGGAGTACGAATTGATGTTTTCTACTTACCGAGAGGTACTGGTCCCTGGTGAGCTGCATGGGCCTAGCGTCGCTCTTCTTCAGCCGTACACCAAGGACGTCGGCGTGGTAGTTCACGATGCACTGGAGCCGCGCCTCGTAGTAAAGGTCCGCGAGTCGGTTTCTGGCGACCCTGTCCTGCACTTGCGCCGCCCGGTCCTCAAACTCAGGGTCGCACCTGTAGTAGTCCTGCATAGAGACATCATGTGTTATTGCATTATTAACCAATTGATAGTGAACTAGAAACACTCACCCAGAACTCGTGCTTGATCCGCGCTGCAACGGTGCCGTAGCCGCTGTCTACGGCGGCGTGGAAGTGGTCCCACGACCAAGGTGGTGAAGTCACCTCGGCATACGTGACCATGCCAGGGTAGTGCTTCCGAATCAGAAGGCCCATGGTGCCGTTGATGTGGCGCCCCTTTCCGGACACTACTTCCCAATTGCTGCAAGTCATTAAGAAGAATTGTTAGTGTCCAATATGATTCTCAACATGTCATATGAAATGGTACTGAAATAATACTTACTCGTCGCCATGTGGTCGAATGACGGGACGCCGCGCTAGTGGGATCGGCCCCTCCGGGAGCTTCGAGAGCCCGCGCAAGTAGACTCCTGACGAGGTAGAGCCTGTGGCGGTGGAAGTGGATCCCCCGATCGCCGCTAACGCCGCCTCGGGGTCGCCCCGCGTCGAGAAGTGCCTCCTCCACTGTGTGTCGAGGCCCACCTGCTGGTCGTCCTCCTCCTCCACCGGCGGGGTGGAAGCCGGTTGCATGGTCCTTTGACGGCGGCCTCTCCTCGTCCTCGTCGTCACCGGCTCCGACAAGGGGTGCTCCTCAGTGGGGGGTGGTGGGCGCCCCTCATGTAGAGGGAGTTGACCGAACGCCGGACCGTCTTCGGCCGGCATTTTTGGGACTCCCCTGTAATTTCAAAGAGTAAACCAATTAGCACGCTTAAATTATATAAATTGTAAATACTTATGAAAAGATGCAAAATGAATGAAACATGATTACAATAATAATAATAGTACTAATATAGTATTACATGCACTAGAAATACTCTTCACGATCGACGGTCGTCTGGATCATAGGTGTCGTCCTCACAATCAACATTGTCATATTGCAACTCTCCTTCATCCTCATCTCCATCATCCTCATCATTTTCATTGCCTAACAATACTTGCTCTAAAATTTGTATGTCCTGCTCATCTTCCACCTCTTCTCCCTCGTCCTCATCTCCATCGTCCCCGATCAAATTCATTATCTACTTCCATCAAAAATAAAAATATGTCTATGTCAAACCTCCCTTCTAACCCCTCAAAGGTTGATAGAAATCTCTGTGTGTCCGGGTCGAAGTTGTAATCCTCATCATTTGGGAGCGGCAGTTTACCATGCGGCGATACCAATTGCACAAGGTACCAACCCATTAGATTAGGGTCTTTTTGGCACGCCCATGGAAGATAATAAACTTGTGTGGCCTGTTGGGCCATAATATAGACATCCTCTCCGTGATACATAGAATCCTATCGAATTTCCACTAATCCAAGCTCTGGGGTTTCTCTCGTGGCATTAGGATCGAACCAATGACATTTGAATACGACTGGATTAGGAGCTTTGTGACATTGGAAATCAAGTTCATATATTTCTTCTACTATGCCGTAGTAGTCACACCCATCGGTGCCAAGCGTCGAACTCCAAAGATTCGTGGTTTTTCGATTCTCATTTTTCTCGCTTCATAGTTTCTTGTGTGAAAGCGATAGCCATTCACATCATAAATATTGAATGTCTTGACCCTATAGGCGAAGCCTTTGGCGAGCCCCTTTCAACTCAAAGATCCATTTGTCCATCTTTGCGGGCCCGCAAGGTGAGGGCGCATAGATCGTTACATTACTCACTCGTAGGAGCAATGTGCGATGACAAAGTTTGAGGAGATACCTTCGTATCGAACCAAGAAATGAAATCAGGCGCACTGCCTTTTGAGTAGACTATCTTCTTCCCCGAGGAGAAGGAGGCCTACTCCCCGTCCAATATGTATTCAAAAATTCTCTCGGAAAACAAGAGACGATAGGTTGGATATATAGAGGATAGTGATAACGTATGTAACAAGCTCATTAAGAACTTACTGTAACACTTCATCAAGGTTCAACAATACATAAAGCATGATAATACGCCATTCATCATGCCTTAAGTTCTTCGTGCCCGGTGCGCTTGCCTTTCCGAGTTGCCCTTTGAATAGACTTAGGCTAGATGAACTCTCGTTAGTGTTATAACGAGTGGGAGGATTGTGCGCACTGGGAAGGGTATCCTTATAGTATGTTGTTGTGAAGTTTGACACATCTTCCGTAATGAATGCCTCACGCAATGAAGCCTCAATTTTGGCTTTATTTCTACACTTTTTTCAAGAATCTTTAGACATCTCTCGATCATATAGCACCAACGGGCTTGCACGGTCCCCACATTCGGCCTCGTGCGGTAGGTGTAAAATCATATGCTTTGCATCGACGTGAAGAACCCAGTGGAAAGATCTTCTCCAACTTGCGAGCAACACAAAAAGCCACTTTCTCTAAGTCATCAATCATGTCTCGAGATATCTCCTTAGCACAAAGTCTGTCGGAAGAAATAGCTCAACTCGCCCAAGACACGCCACACATGGTCGGGGAGATATCCCCTAGTCATCGCAGAAGAAGCCTCTCAATCCATATGTGGTAGTCATGACTCTTCATCCCTAAGACTCGCATAGTGTCTAACTTCACTCCCCTACTCAAATTCGCGGCATACCCATCCGAAACTTTAAGCTCTTAATCCACGCCAGGACTTCCTTCCTTTGGTCTCTTTTCAATATAAAATCGGCCGCAGTCCTTTTCCATTTGCCCCGGCAAGACGAGGCTTCATCACTTGCTTTGGTCTATCACACATCGTTGCTAGGTCAAGTCTAGCCTTCACGTTGTCCTTGGACTTATCTGTGTCCATAAGTGTTCCAAAGAGAGCCTCGGCGATATTCTTTTTTTCTGTGCATTACATCAATGTTGTGTGGAAGAAGAATGTCACTGAAATAGGGGAGTCTAGTTAAGCCTGATTTATGAGTCCATTGATGTTCTAGACCATATCCAATAAAACCACCTTTCTGTTTATCCTCTTTGAACCCATCTGTTGCCAGCGCTACACGTACATTGCGAGCCTCCAGAGCTTTATCATGATGTATGGCATCGAAATTCTTCCATGCATCACCATCCGATGGGTGTACCATCTTGTCGAGTTGTATCTTTTCCCATGTTTATGCCATGTCATCTGTTTCGCGGACTCCTCATGTATAGCCGTTGGATCCTCTCGGTATGAAAGGAAGGTACCGTAGGGACCTTTACTGGGTATACCAGGGTGTCCCTTTTTGCCTTCAATAGGTTCCACCACATACCTAGAGGATTTGCACTTTGGACAATGTGTTGCTTTCTCATGATCTTTCCAAAATAGGACACACCCATTCGGACAAGCATGGATTGGCTCATATGGCATCTTAAGTGCATGAAGAAGTTTCTGTGACTCGTACAAGTTCTTCGGCAAAACATGACTCTCCGGAAGGAGGGATGCAACCACTGCCAACAAAGAATCAAAGTTGTCTCGACTCATGGCACACTGCGACTTCAACGCCATTAGGCGTCCAATGGCATCTAACTGTGAAACCGTTGTCTTCTCGTGAAGGGGCTTCTGGGCGGAAGACAACATTTCGTAATACGCCTTCGCGGTTTCCTCTGGCTCGTCCTCAAATTCTTCACCGAACCGTGCCTCCTGGAAGTCATCCATCCATTCTGCCACCCCACCTTCTCCATCAAAAGCGTCGAGGCGTGGTCTCACCACCTCCTCCCTAATACGATCAGCTTCACCATGATGGATCCAAAGAGTGTAGTTTGGCGTGAATCCATACAAGACAAGATCTTCCCCCACGTGCTTTTTGTTCTTTCTTACACGGTTGTCACATTTGAAGCAAGGACACGGCATTCGACTGGACCCTTTAGCAGCCACGCCAAAAGAATGCTCCAAGAAAGCATTAGTCTTAGTCATCCCTTCTGCGGTCAATTGTGCGTGCCCCCCGTGTACATCCAATCACGGTTCTCCATCCTCCGACATATATATATGTAAAGGTGTAGCATAACTAAGAATTGCATCCGCACGTAGTTCTTACTCTCTAATAGGTGAGGATAGGTCCTAATCCACCCACGGATGCGTAGATGAGGTTGGTTTTCATGCTCCCTACGGTTCGAGAGAGAATTTGGCAGCACACCTCCCCCGCTGTTCTCCCGATACACGCCATTGTGTGTATCCGGAGAACAACAGGGAGGTGATGCCGAAAGTCTGTCTCGAACCGGAGGGGTGCATGAAAACCAACCTCATCTACACATCCGCGGGCTGTCCAAAATACGTGGACAATCCAAAAGATACGGTCGAGGTATGCAAAAAGATCTGCATACCTCCGATCGTATCTCTTTCAGACGGGCGACGCCTAACTGGTTTACGTTAATTAAACATGCATGCAAAGGAGGAGGGGGTTATACCCTAGGTGCCGGTGAGGTCAGGCTACCGGGGTGGTGGCGAGGCGGTGCAGTGGAGAGGCGAGGCAGTGCAGGTAGACCAGCAACGCCGACGAAGTCGATCGGGGTCGCCGACTCCCTCCCACGGGTCGTTCTCCTAGAAAAGAGAAAATTGGTTAGTGTCAACCGAAAATTTCGGCAGAACCTCCCCTACACGGGGAGGTCCCCAAAACCTGCAAAAATCATAGGCGCGAAGGCCAACAAACATATATACATACCAAACATAGGCACGATGGCCATCAAC
The DNA here is from genome assembly GCA_015844335.1 of Chrysopogon serrulatus. Classification (NCBI taxonomy): domain Eukaryota; kingdom Viridiplantae; phylum Streptophyta; class Magnoliopsida; order Poales; family Poaceae; genus Chrysopogon; species Chrysopogon serrulatus. Next base: position 62,790 of record JADLZL010002939.1, on the reverse strand, counting down.
CCATTTTATCGCAAATAGGCACGAAGGCCAATAGCACATATATATGAAAAGACACCATGTACGTACTACTAACAATAGCAACTACTAACTACTACCACTTACAAACTACTACTAACAATACTTACTACCACTAATACTAACTACTTCTACTAACAATACTACTACCACTAACAATACTATTAACACTAACTACTACAATTAACACTAAGACTACAAGTGTAGTTACCTTTCCGACGAGGAACGGCAAGAACGATGACAACGAAGATGAAGGGGAAGATCGCAGCGGCGTGGGGATCGACGGGACGAGGTGGACGAGGCTCCTTCTCTCCCTTCTCCCTCTCCTCCTCTCTTCTCCCCTCCTCTCCTTCTTCCTTGTTCCCTCCCTCTTCTCTGCCGGTGGGTGGAGGGCGGGGGCCGGCCGGCGCTGGGCTGGTGGGGTGGGGAGGCCTTCTTCCTTCCCTCCTCTTCTCTGCGGTGGGTTGGGTGGGGGAGGGGGCAGGGCCGAGCAGGCGCTGGCTGGTAGGGGTGGGGAGGGCCGGCCGGCGTGGCGCCAGGCGGCCCAGACGGCGGCGCTGGCCCGCGGAGGCGGGCCGCGCCTGGGCGGCGGGGTTGACCACGGCCGCGAGGCCCTCGGCGCAGGCGAGGCGGGCGGCTCCGGCTGCCCTCGGCGGGGCCTCGGCGAAGCGGCCGCGCCAGGCTGCGGGAGCGCCCTCGGCCGCGTGGCCGCGGCGGGCCTCGGCAGGGGGGCCGGGCGGGCGAGCGGGAAGGCGGCCGCCACCACGGGACGGGCTTGGCGGGTGAAAAGTGGGACGGACCGGCGCCAGGTGAAGCGGGGGACGGGCCGGCGTGGTGGCGCGTTCGCGACCGTCCGGGCGGCGGCCGGCGGGCGCCAGCCGATTTAGACACGCGGCGGCGGTTCAAAGGGGGGGGGAGAAAAGAAATGAGAAAGGGAAGGAGAAGGGAAAGAAAGAAGGCTTTTATAATTTCTACCTTTGCCGAAAGTGCCGATCACGGGCACTCGGCAAAGAATTGGACCCTTTGCCGAGTGCCGTGTTCGCACCGGGCAAGGCCACGTTACGCACTTTGCCGAGTGCGGATCACGGCATCAAGCAAAGAGGCCACTTTGCCCGATGCCTAGGGTTGGCACTCGGCAAAATTAAATTTTTTTTTCGATTTTTTGCACCAAATTTTTTTTGAAGCTTTTGTACAGTGCCAAAAATAACATGTTAAAATTTAGGATGTTTTCATTGCATGTTGCTATATTTCTCAAGTTATTTTATTTTTCTAAGTTTTAGGGAAAAAGATCATTTGAACTACAGGTGCCTCGAAAAATGGTTTTGCTTGGTTCTAAAAATGTGATCTTTGTTTGTTATCATAATGTTAGGCTAAATCTAAGGGCGGTCTCGGAATTTCGATGAACGTGTGCGAGGCGGGGGCCGCCTACGTGTGTCGCGATTCATTTTTTAATTATAAAAATGCAACGAGTTTCAAAAATTATGAAACTTGGCGACAAGTAATGATATCATATGCATGTGTTGTGGTAAAATTTGAAAAAGTTTCGACCATATTGCGACGTACGTGTACACAAACCCAACTACCTCACATGTGATATAAGACACACATGTAATGATGATTGGGATTCTGAGCACCATTAAATCGCCAAATGCTCAAAACTTTTTAAATTTTTTCCACAGCACATGCATATCATTTCATAACTTGTCACCAAGTTTTATAATTTTCAGAACTCATTTCCATTTTATATAATTAAAAAATGAATCGCCCGCACGTAGACGGCCCTACCCCTCCCGCGTTGATCAAAATTCGAGACCGTTCCTGGATTTAGCCTAAATTTATGATAACAAACAAGTATAATATTTTTGGAACCAAACAAAACCATTACTCGATGCACCTGCAGTTCAAAAACGTTCTCTTCCCGTAAAAATTAAAAAAATAGAATAACTAGTGAAATATAACAAAATGCACTGAAAATGCCCCAACTTTTAACATGTTGTTTGTGGAAAGCCTCAAAAAAAAAATTTTGGGGTCAAAATTCAAAAAACAAAAATTTACTTTGCCGAGTGCCAACGCTTTTGGCACTGGGCAAAGGGAGTTTTTGCCGAGTGCCAAGTTTGGCACTGGGGCAAAGGGAGCCTTTGCCGAGTGCCAAGTTTTGGCACTGGGCAAAGTATATTATTTGCCGAGTGCCTAACACCTGCCACTTTCGGCAAAGTTAACGGTGACCGATGCCGCTTGCCGGCCGCCCACCTTTTTGCCGAGTGGTTGCCTTTGCCAAGGGTGAGGCACTCGGCAAAGGATTTCGCTTGCCGAGTGCCAAGCACTCGGTGAAGCGTCCCTTTGCCCTGTGCCTTTCTTTGCCGAGTGCGGCACTCGGCAAAGGGAGCCTTTGCCGAGTGCCCGATATTTAGCACTGGGCAAAGAATTTAGCACTCGGCAAAGACTGAGTTTCCCGTAGTGTCTGGCGCCAGGCCGGTGTATGGTGACGCACGCACGCACGCACTTGAGCTTCGTTTCTGCTTCGTCTTGGCCCTGGTCTGTTTGGTTGGACGCACTCATCCGGCCTCTGACGACCAGGGCTACGCAGACTGGACTCATCACCACCGTCATTAATTTCTTCGCAAGTAGCTAGCCATGCATTTCTCCTCGTGCACCGCTTCGTTCGGCGAGGAGGGAAGTCATCAAAAGTAGATCCAACGAACCAAAATTTGTGTGATGCTAGAAGAGATCACACTCAATAAGCAAAGTGTAGAGCTTTTTACATATATGATATATATATATATAAAACAACATGCACCAGTTGTTTAAGTCTGGCTGATCGTGGAAGAAGCGAAATTGGTGATAAAACAACAGCGAAATTAATCGTCCCTGCGTATACAGCATATTCTACCATCATCGTGCATGCCGTTCTAAATTCGCTAGTTTGGCTGCTTGGGTTTGGCTCCAGCAGGTGCTTATATATAAAGGCATGGCCTGAGCCTGATCTCTCTGCCATACCATTGCTAGTTCTAGGCTCCTAGCAATCAGCTGCTGCGTGTTCTTGCGCTGGCCGGCGATCTGGACAATGGCTGCTGCACTCAGTCCAGGTGTGCGCGCATGCACCTCTTATGAGATCATGCATAACTGCATATGCATGTATTGTGTACAATACAAGTGAAAATTGTGCTGGATGCATTCTTTGTCGTCGTTTCTAGCTAGGATGTCAGCGTACGTCCATTTTTTATGGCCAATGCCAGCGTAATTCCGGGTACTTTTTACATTGATTTTAATAGAGTTTTTTGCAGAGGCAGGCATCATCATCGCACTCATCGTGGTCTTCTTCATATATTTTGGACTGTTGGTGCGCATGCCCCTCAAACGACGACTCAGGAATGCCAGCGGCGCGATCGCCGCATACGTCGTCGTGCCCGACTGCCGAATGAAGCGCGCGCCCGCCGCCACCGTGGAAGATTTTCTCCGGGAGATCGCCCCGGACAACAGGCCCATTAGGTTCAGCCGGCGACAGCTCGCCCGCTACACGCGGTACTACTCCACCCGGCTCGGCGCCGGCGGCTCCGGGACGGTGTACAAGGGCAAGCTCCCCAACGGGCTCGAGGTGGCCGTCAAGGTGCTGCACAGGGGCGTCGACTGGAGGCCCGAGTCGCAGTTCGTCGCTGACGTGGCCGCCGCCGCCGGCACCCACCAGCACCCGAACCTCGTCAGGCTCCTCGGCTTCTGCTTCGACGACCCGCTGCGCGCGTTCGTGTGCGAGTACATGGAGCGCGGCGCGCTCGGCGGATTCCTCCGGCGCTCCGGCCGCGACGTCGGCGTTCCTGCCCTGCACTCGCTCGCCGTCGGCGTCGCCAGGGGTATCCGGCACCTCCACGAGGAGTGCCGGCCGATGGTCGTGCACTACGACATCAGGCCCGGCAAGGTCCTCCTCGACGGCGCGCTCACGCCCAAGGTCGCCGGCGTTGCCGACATCGGGCTCGCCCGGCTGCGGCTGAACCACGCCGCGGCGTGGATGCAGCCGCGAGGCGTCGTGGAGAAAGGCGACGTGTATGGATTTGGCATGCTCCTGCTTGAGATGGTTAGGCAATGGAGAAGGAGCTTCGATGAGGCGGAGGGCTCGTCGCCGTCGTCGTCGGAGAGGCAGCAATGGTTCCCCAAGCTGGCGTGGATGAAATACGAGGGCGGCAATCTCGCAGACCTGGTGACCATGCCATCGACCCTTGGCGACAACCATGGCATTGCCACCGTCACCGTGGTTGTTGCCGCCGCCAATGGTGGTGATGATCTGCAAGAGCGAACGGAGACCGTAGAGAGGATGTGCAAGGTTGCGTTCTGGTGCGTGCAGCAGCAGCCGGAGGCAAGGCCGGCCATGGGCGCGGTGGTGAAGATGCTAGAGGGCGACATGGACATTCCTCCGCCGGTGAACCCGTTCAGGCACCTGATGGCGGCGCCGGTGTGGGCGAACGACGATGAGCAGACGGTGGAGGCGAGCTGCGGGCGAAGTGGCGGCAGCCAAGATGATGCCACCTGGATGTATCCGGCCCCGTTCGCTGTGGATTGTGGCCAAAGCTCTTCGATAGTAGAGATAGTAGTACCTGGTATTGTAGACTGTTGTTGCGCATAATTCTAACCAAAACCAAGCCAGAGAAACATCTACTCTATATATAATGGAACTGTAATACTATCTATGCCCGTATGTGAAATTTACATTACATTGAATAATATTAATATACTAGGTGATGGATTTATTTCATAGATTGGGTTGATTTTGGCAGTGACCGTTTATTGGTGCTACGATGATTATTGTCGATGATAAGAAGAATATATGTAAGTTTGGGCTATCTTCCTAAGGCCAGCTCGTCACAAGATCAGTCGCACAAGATTAAGCACTGATTGCGGTCGTCAAAAGACATAGTTGCCACAAGATTATGATGATGCCGATGCGGTCGTCAGCTGAAGACCACCAGATTGTAGATGTGTTCGTCAAAGATAATCGGTCATCTCAATTCACAAGATCATCGGTCTCATCACAATTCACACGATGGGTAAAGCATGCAGCAAAGCATCACCCTTGCGTTGCAAGGCTGCACTGTCATCACGAGATCGTCACAAGACCGCCCTCCAATAGCAGTTGAAGGCCTTATTAGAGGGAAGGCCCTGGCAAGATAGATTTTGACTGAGAAGATGCAGCAGTTCACAAGGGCAAGATGTGACAACATATATGCAGCAAACCAAAAGTAAAATTTGGTCGTCACAAGTGCGCAAGGGCTGTAACTTTTGCAGCGGAGGTACATATAACAGCCAATGAAAAGAAAACAATAAGCTTGACGGGCGCTCCTATTGACGAATGTGCATTTCACTTCCACCTCCCCTTGTTTCCATCATGGTGCCTGCGGCGGTCAAGGAAGATCCATTCTCAGTGCCAGCACTCGTCCTCATCGTCGTCCACAGGTTCGCCACGACCGGTGCTGCCATCAGATGCTGGAACGGGTTCATCGGCGGGGCTATGTCCACCTCGCCCTCAAGCATCTTGGTCACCGCACTCATCGGCGGCCTCGCCTCCGGCAGCTGCTGCACGCACCAGAACGCCACCTTGCACATCCTCTCCGCTATCTCCTCGTCACCCGCCACCGCCGCTGCCACAGCAGCACCACCGTTGGTGTCACGGCTCGGTGGCGCGACGACGAGCTCCGCGAGCTCACCCCTCTCGTACTTGGTCCACGCCAGCATGGGGAAATACCGCTGGCTCTCGGGCGCCGCCTCGTCGAAGTTCCGCCGCCGGCCGACTATCTCGAGCAGGAGCATACCGAAGCTGTACACGTCGCACTTCTCCGTGATGCCCGACATCATCCACATCTCCGGCGCGGCGAAGCCCGGTGTGCCTCTGATGCCAGACACAGACACGTGCGTGTCTGCACGGTTCACCAGCCGGGCAAGCCCGAAGTCGGCGACCTTGGGCATGAGCGCGCCGTCGAGGAGAACGTTGCCCGGCTTAATGTCATAGTGCACGATCTTCTGCTGGCATTCCTCGTGCAGGTACCGGATCCCCCTAGCGACGCCGACGGCGATGTCGCGTAGTGCTGGGAGACCGGCGTCGCGGCCCTGGCCGGCGAGGTAGGCATCGAGCGCGCCGTGCTCCATGTACTCGTACACCAGCGCGCGCATGGTGTCGTCGAAGCAGAAGCCGAAGAGCCTGACGAGGTTCACGTGGTGCGTGCGCCCGATGGTGCCCACCTCCGCCATGAACTGCGCCTCCTCGGTCTTCTGGTCAAGGCTGCTGTGGAAGACCTTCACCGCCACGGCGAGGCCATTGGGGAGCGCACCCTTGAACACCGTGCCGAAGCCGCCGGAGCCGAGGCGGGTGGAGCAGTTGCCTGTGAAGGCGGCGATCTGCCGCGGTGTAAACCTGAAGGGCTTCTCATGCCTGATCTCCCACAGGAACTTCTCCACGGTCGCGTGCCTGATCTGAACATTTATATGTTATCGAAGAAAATTATAATTGGTAAATAGCTAGCTGAATTAAAATCAAATTCGATATATGGAGCAGGAGCACAACTCCATGTATATATATATATGCATGTCATGGAAGAAAATGGACTTGTACCTGATCATCAAGAGGCTCGCCATCGACATGGCTGTCTCCCCACATTCGGTCCTTGAAGGGGTTGGGCGGCGGAGTAATGTCTATGTCACCCTCGAGCATCTTCACCACCACGCCCATGGGAGGCCTCGCATCTGGCTGCCGCTGCATGCACCAGAACGCTACCTTGCACAACCTCTCTACCGTCTCCGCCGCCATGCGCTGCTGAAGCTGCTGATCATCACCTTCTTCTGGGGTGACAACCACGGCAGCGTCATGGTTGTCGTCGGTCATGTCCACCACGAGGTCCATGAGATTGCCGCTCTCGTACTTTGTCCACGTCACTCTGGGGAACCACTGCTGCTGGCTCTCACTCATCTCCTCGTCCAATTCCAAGTTCCGCCGCCGCTGCCTGCCCCGGGCGGCGAGGGCGAGTATCTCAAGCACGAGCACGCCGAAGCTGTACACGTCGTACTTCTCCGCGACACCCGGCGGCTGCAAGGACACCGTGGCGTGCGCGTCCCCGCGTCTCATCAGCTGCACCAGCCCGAAGTCGGCGATCTTGGGCGTGAGCCCGCTGCCGTCGAGGAGCACGTTGCTTGGCTTGATGCCGTAGTGCACGATCTTCTCCCGGCACCCATCGTGGAGGTACTGGATGCCGCTGGCGACGCCGACGGCGAGCGAGTGAAGAAGACTAATCCGGGCCGGGAGACCGCCGCCGCCGCCGCCACCATCGTCGTCGTAGTCCACGAGGAAAGTGTCGAGCGCGCCGCGTTCCATGTACTCACACACCAGTGCGCGCACGGTGGCGGCGGCGCCACCACCGCCACCGCCAACAACGGCGTCGTCAGAAGAAGCAGCGGAGGTACCATAGTCGAGGTAGAAGCTGTAGCCAAGGAGCCTGACGAGGTTGGCGTGCCGGGCCCGCCAGATGGTGCCCACGACGTTGGCGATGAACTCCGCCTCCGACCTCCAGTCCACGCCGGCGTGGAGCTTCTTCACGGCCACCTTGAGGCCGTTGGGGAGCGTGCCCGCGTACACCGTGCCCAGGGCTCCGGCGCCGAGACGCACGGAGTAGTTGCCCGTGTAGTGGACGAGCTGCTGGCGGCTGAACCTTACGGGCGCCTTCCCGTCGGCGATCTGCCGGACAACGTCGTCGTCCTCGGCCTTGAGCATGCGCAGCCGCGCCCGAACACATAACAGGACGAGCAGGACGATGGATGCGATGGAAGCCACTGCAAGGGAGAAAATGAAACGCAGAAGTCAAAATCAGAACGGCTTCTAGCTTCTCTGATAGATCATCAGATATGCATCGCATTTGCGCGCACCTACGGAAATGGCTCGCAGATCCATCTTGTTGAGACAGTGCGCAATGCAAGAACAAAGCTGTCTCTAGCTAGGCGAAGGCGACTCTATCTTAGATGCATCATGTACCTCTCTCACCTACGGAGCCAAAAACAAAACGCCAAAAAGATTGCCGTCCATGTCTGTCAACCACCAACTCTCAGATCATCAAGGCAATTAGACGGCAGGCATGATGGTATATTCGAATCTGGTCTACCTTCCACGACATTTCTCTACAATTTCACTAAGATCGAGCTTTAGCCAGCCAAGAAAATTGGCATATTGTATTATTCAAAAATAACAAGGAACGAACCTGAAGTTTTACTTCCGTTTGCCACGTAGTATTACATAGACTGAGTTATCAATTATCATCGCCGAGCACTATACGCCAAATAAAATAGCACGAATTAATAAGAAGACACTAATTGACTGACGTGGAAACAAAACGCGTCTTCAATAAAAATTTAGAGACGCGTCTAGCCAACAACACATCGAACCAAAACACATCTTCGATATGTTGTTGGCTCTGAAAAATAGCTAGAGCACTATTAATTTTTTACGCTACTGCAACGGGGATATTTTCATTTAATATGACCAAAATTAATGTGATAGTCTGGTATTGCATTAATTTCATATTTGATGCAAGCTGATACAATAGTCTTTTGTATCGGTTTGTTGTGACCGATAAAAAGTCCCTATTGCATCAGCGATCCGTTGCCTCTTGCATCAAAAAAAGAGACGCAAAAGGGTTATTGCATCAAAATCGTTTTCATGTGAGGTTGCTGTTATTGCATTGACCATAGGTGTCTCTTGCATCATGATAGAGAGATGCCAAAAGGTTATTGAATCAAAATTATGCCGATGTAATACACAATCTAATAAATTTGATGCAATTGATAAGAAATTATATTACAACGACTAAGGTTTGGTGTAATATGGACTATATTGCAACAACATTAGGTTCGATGCAATTCAGTCTATGGCACTGACATTATTATGTTTGATGCAACTCAACCTATTGCATTGACATTAGACTTAATGCAGTTAAACCTATTGCATTGACTTATTGCAACAAAATCGATTCATAGTCATTTTGTATTGCATCCGTTATTATTTGCCAAAATGATAAAGATTTGCAACACAAAAAATTACAAAGATTACAAAATCAAATCAACACTAATATGATTACAAGAACCATCTCGAAATTCATAAGATTACAAAATCCAGACGACACTAATATGATTAATTACAAGAGCCACCTCATTCTGATCTTGGACTGCTGCTACTTTTGCTCTTTTTTTTTTTTTGGCTCCTGGCCATTATATTGCTTCTGTGGCTAGTTTTCACCTAAACGATCGTCTACTAATAACAATGGGTTCACATGTCGTTTAGACCCTAGTCACTAAATTAAACATGGTAAATGTGTCTAAATAGTTAAACTGGTAAAAAATCATTTAAACGGTACCATTAAGCGATGGCTAAACATGTGTAAATGGAAAACAGACGTTTAAGTAGTCATTTAGGTGATGAACCATGAAAGTTTGGGTGCTAGATGAACTTTTTTGGGTGGGTAACATTGGACTTATTCATAGAGGAAATATTTTAATTTTATTTAAATGATGTTTATATGATCATGTGTATGACTTTATATATAATTGTTTATTATTGATATAAAATTGTAAAACTATGTTAATGCCTCAAATTGTCCTTTAAAATTTGTATAGAAAATTATATGTTTATATGTATATTTACTGTTATAGTGCAGATCGTTTAAATCGTCTAAAGCTAAAACGAAGGATGGCTAATGGTTTAGAGTTTAGCGTTTACTAGTTCATCAACCCGTGCTCTCGCACGGGTTAGAATCTGCTTTGGACACTAACCAATAATAAAAATTACCTATATTAGTTTTTTTCTTCATTAATGTTCTAAAATAATAGCTATAATAGCTAATCTATAGTCTATAATTAGTTCTGATAATCTATTCATTATTGATTTTTATGCACTTTTCATCCATATCCATGACTTTTTTCTTCACATAGCACCTCTGTTTATCTCCAATATATATTTAGTTGAAACATTTGTATATTGGAGATGTGGAGATGCCACAACGTTTCAACTAATGGATTTAGACTATACATAAACAAAAACCTAAATGTATATTTCTACCTAAATAAATAATATATTAGTATTCAGAATATAGACTACAGCTAAAGAAAAACTTATATGTTCAATTATTTTCTATAATAGCATATATTAGCATTTACATGAAGATTTTTTAGTTTATTTGTTATTTTTTATAATGGTTGAGATAGATAATTTAGGTACAAATTACATAGTATATATATTAAATTACATTATCTTTCATAATGTGAGGTAGGTTAATTTGAATGGAGAGTTGGATAATTTGTAAGGAAATATTATGGGATAAGTTAGGTATATTTTATAATTGTGGAGGTTTGAGTTTTTCCATATAGGCTTTATATTTTATAATTATGGAGGTTTGAACTTTTTTCCATATGGGTTCTATTAATAACTCCACGGATCATGGTCTCCTAATTTTTCAGCATCATTAACATGTAAACTGAAGTAATCTAACCGAGTTATTATTTAAGTGGACCAAAAAAAATTGTAACTCATGGTCACTAAGGATTATATCAAGACTTATTTGTTCAAAGTAATCGAAAACTAATTTTCGAGCATCATCAACATGTAAACCTGAGGTAATCCGACGAAGTTATTATTTAAGTGCATCAAAAAAAATTGTAACTCGTGGTCAAATTAAATTGCATTTATGAGATGACCAAATTTATATTTCTACATCATAGAAGAGAAAATAAATTTTAAATATAAGATCTAGTAAAATGGTCACATCTTTAATCTGCAGGTGCAGCTAATACCAGCTTTGATGTAAATATCGTGGATGCTAGACGTCATGGCACTAGCGGCCTGCGTTGTCCGCCCGTCTTACACTTACTTGCTGAGTAGGGATGTGTTTTTTTTTTGAAAACTCTACGTGGGGGATTACTCCCCACCTGATTTTATTGAGATGTGACGATTACACACAAACATGGAGGTTCCTGGGGGGGGGGGGGGGGGGGGGGGGGGGGGGTGTACAACACAGAGGTGATATTATATTACATGGGGGGTGTTGTTCACCGCCGATTCTAGGTGAGATAGCCAAGCATCTATTACAGGCTTGCTTCTTTTCGGCATTCTAGCTTTCCAGAGAGAGGCTTCCGTCTCGCAGGAAAGGATGGGGTTTTTGAGGCATGGCTCTTCTTCTCTGAATACAAGACCATTTCTTCTTTTCCAGAGTTGCCAGCAACATAGTGAAAGGAATGCACTGAATTGGTCTTGCGGCAAGGTGCCCAACCTTCGTATGTGGTGAAATTGGCTTGCAGAGACATTGGACAGGTCGGAGAGCCCAATTGCAGACCAGAAGCTCATTGCAAAGGGGCATCTGAAGAAGATATGATCGGTGGTTTCTTCTGCGCCTGGGCATAGAGGGCAGTCAGGTGACTGAACAATCTTTTTCCGATAGAGGTTGGCTCTGCAGTGAATTCTTCCTCTGACTAGCAACCAAACAAACAGCTGCACTCTTGGGGGTGCCGCATTCTGCCAGATGAAGATTGAGGCTGGGTCGTTCTGCTGCCCCTTTGCCATCAGTAGTTTGTATATGGCAGAGGTGTCAAGCTTGTCTTTGGAGCGGGAGAAAAGGGACAACCGCTTGTCGGGGCTGTCAGAGAGCTGAGTGCCGTCGACGATCGCCCTAAGCTGTTCAAGCTCAAGCTGAGCTTCTGCAGAAAGTCTGTTCACGAAGGCCCCATGTAAACTTGAGCTGACGGCCTGGCAGACATTGTCTTCCTTCTTCACACAGTGCGAGTAGAGCCGCGGGAAGCGGTCTGCAAGCGGGTCGTCATTGTGCCAGACGTCATGCCAGAAGAGTGTGGACTTGCCATCCTCTAATTCCACGGTTGTTATGGCTTGATAGATGGGCAGGATCGAGCGCAGCAGATCCCAATGGTGACCCATGCCTGGACAGCGCAGGTTGGCAATATCCGCGTGCTGCCTGATCCAAGTTGCCCAGGCCGAGGAGGAGGTGCAGTATAGGCGGTGAATGAGGTTGAGAAGGAGACAAATGTTCTGTGTACCAAGGTCCTTGATGCCCAGTCCTCCTAAGTCTTTGGTCGTGCACACATCCTGCCAGGCAACCAGGCATTTGGCAGCAGACATGTTTTTGTTCCCAGACCAGAGGAAAGAACGTCTGCGCTTGTCGACCTGTCTGATCACATCAGGGGGGACCTGGATTGCCGACATAATGTAGACCAGCTGGCTGTCCAAGACTGAGTTGATCAGGATGACTCTACCCATGTTGTTCAGCATGCTGGCCTGCCAGGAGGAGAGGTAATGGTCTGTCTTGTCTACATATGAGTTGAAGGCTGACGACGGTAGTTTGTTTGCCGAGAGCGGTAAACCCAAGTAGTTCTGGGGGAAGGCCTGCTGACTGCATCTGAGAATATCTGTGCAAAGCTTCACAGTTTGTTCGTCCATGTGGATTGGCACCAGGTTGCTTTTAGAGTAGTTAATATTCAAGCCGGTGGCAGAGGCAAATTGGTCCAGAATGAGCTTCAATTCCTGAACGGCTTGAATGTCACCCTGAAGCACGATCAGGGTATCGTCGGCGTATTGCAAGACGCAGCAGGGTTCATCAGGGTTGAGCGGGTGCCGGATAATCTGGGAGCTTCTGAGAAGCGCTTGAAGAGTATCGGCCACGAGCAGAAACAGGTATGGCGAAAGCGGGTCGCCCTGCCTTAATCCACGCTTACAGTTGATCCATCTGCCTGGGCAGCCATTTACAAGAATTGCTGACTTGGAGGACGCAAGAATGTCCCTCATCCAATGTCTCCAGAGGACCGGAAAGCCTCGGGCTTGCAGAATGTGGTCGAGGCCTTCCCAGTTAACCGTGTCGAAAGCCTTGGCGAAGTCCAGTTTGAGAACTAAGGAAGCAGTCTTCCTTTTGGTGCATGCCTGAACAATTTCTGCCGCGAAGACGAGGTCTCTGTGATCGATCTCCCTTGCAGGAAGCCAGTTTGGTGCAGATCAATCATGCGGGCCATCTCTTTCTGCAGTCTCATAGTTAGGATTTTTCCCAGAATCTTGATGGAGCAGTTCTGAAGGCATATGGGGCGAAACGCGTCGACTGCAATAACACCAGGTTTCTTGGGGATTAACACCATGTATGATCTGTTGATTCTTTCGATCTGGATCTACCGCTGGTGAAACCCGTGGAGGAAGGAAAGGACTTCATGCTGTATTGACGCCCAGGCTGCTCTATAGAAGGATGGGCCGAAGCCATCAGGGCCCGGGGCACTGTTGCGGTTCATGGTCCGCAGGGCGAGCGCTGCCTCTTGCTCTGAGAACGGGGCAATCAAGGCCTGAGATGGCGTAGGGGAGTCGCTGAACAAGGCAGCAGCGTCGAAGGCCCAGACGGAGCTGCCAGGCTGCCCGATTATGTTGGCGAAGAAGTCGGACAGAGCCTCAATCTTGCCGGCATGATTGGTGATGATGGTGCCCTGAACGTCGATCATCTTGATGCTGTTGTTGCGGAAGCGGACAGAGGCTTGTGCGTGGTGGAACGCTGTGTTAGCGTCGCCCTCTTTGATCGCTTTGAACTTGCTACGTTGCTTCCAGTAGGACGCCTTCTCTCTGACTGCCTGCGTGAGGCTGTCCTGACAGAGACGTCTGGCCTGTAACTCATCAACAGAAAGTTGCCGATCCTCCTCATATGTGTCAAATAATTGTATTAGGAATTTGAAGTTTTGGATAGTGTAGTTAGGCGCCCTGATACGCCGAGACCAGACCTTTGCCGCCGCTCTTGTCCACTTTAAGCATGCCGCCAGTTGCCCAGCTGCGTCATCGCATCTGGGAGCCGAGGACCAAGCCGAGATGGAGGTAGGGAGGAAGGATTGCCTGTGGAGCCAGGCGTTTTCGAAGCGGAAAAGGTTCGGCTTTGGAATGGCTGTTGACATTGTGAGCAGGATAGGCGTGTGGTCGGAGGTTGGTTTTGCCTGAGGTGTGAGGACGGTGTGCAGGGAAGGTGATGGTTTGCTGGATGTTAACAAAAGCACGGTCCGACGAGCAAGCACCGGGCGGTCCCGGCCGTTGGTCCAGGTGAAGGAACGACCGGGAGGGGGACCTCTAGGATGCCAAGCTGGGAGATGGTGTCATTGAAGGCCTGAAGAAGCGAGGTGTTTACGTTTGGTGTATTCTTCTCATCCGCAGCGCGGATAAGGTTGAAGTCTCCGATGATGACCCAGGGGCCCACGATATCGGAGGAAATGACGGCAAGCTCATGGAGGAAGGAGAGGGAGTGGCGGTGGTCCGACGGTCCATAGACGTTAGTGACGTGGAGGTGGAAATCGGAGAGGGTGCTGCTCAGGCTGATGGTAAGGGAGTGGGATTTGCTGGAGCTAGCGGTCAAGCTCCAGAGAAGCGGATTCCAAGCGGTGAGGATCCCGCCTCTAGAGCCAATAGCAGGGAGGGTCGCTGTGTTGTTTGCAAGCTGGGGAGGCAGGAAACTTTTAATTTTAAAGATGTCAGGGTCATGCAGTTTTGTTTCCTGCAAACACATGATCGTTGGGGTTTTCGAAGAAATAGCATCACGAACCAGGGAGCACTTTTCTGGGTCGCCTAAACCACGCACATTCCACGATAGAACAGTGAGACAACGATTACAGCTAGAGTTCATAACTGAAAAAGTCGACACCAGAGATAGCCTTACATGCCGGATAAACACGAGGCCAGAGGCCATGACATAACAAGAGGTAACAGCGCAGGTTAGATAACGAATAAGCTTGGTACGTCGGCGATGGAGGGTAGAGGCTCAAGCGGGTTGGCCGAGGCAGCCGACTTGGCGGGGTAGAGGTTAGTGAAGGCCCGATCATTCCACCGCGTCGGTCGCCACCCCCCCACCGAGGCCGCTCCCGAGCAAGTGGCGCTGGCCGCCGACACCCGGCTTGCGAATTTCCGTGGCGCTCAGAGGAATTTTGTTGCGGGAGAGGATGTTCGCTTGGTGACTTGCTTCTTAAGCGCGGTGGAGCAGCCAGACAGCGTGTTGATGAGGGCCTTGCGTCGGACCGCCTGCTGGGTGGAGTCGACGAAGACTCCTTTATTGCGAGCGGCGATGCGGGCGCTGTGTCTTGAGGGAGCCGGGAAGACGAAAGCTCGGGACGCCCCGCAGGCCGGGCGACGGGCAGGGGGCAGGAGCGAATGACGGTGTGACCGGCATCGGGTCGCCTTGCGTGCCGCCGAGGTCGAAGCTGAAGACGGACGATGCGCGGGGCGGGAGGCCACCACATCTGCAGGCAAATCCGGGCGGGCCGGGGGGTGACAGCGATCAGGCAGCGGGGCCAGATGGTCGCTAGCCCAAGAATACGGGCATTGTCCGAGGCTACTTGGCCCTCGGCCGACCCCAGGTGGAGGGGGGAAGCGTCTGTTGAGTGGGTGCTGAGGGGGTTGACGCTGCTGCTCCCTCCAGAAAGGAGGCTGCGGGCCTTGGGCAGGCCCCATTGGAGGTGGAGGAGGCCCATTGACGAAGAAGGGGGATAGGTTTCCGTGCTCGTCCAGCTGGTCCTGCCTCGGCCAGACCCGGATGGCCCGGACTTTGGCAAATCCGCCGAAGTGGCCCGGGCCGAGACGAGCAGAGATGTCAACCTCCACCGGAATCTCGAGCCGCTCGTTCACCTCGACGAGGAGCTTGAGGGGGCCGAAGTAGTCCTCGTCCAGGCAGTTTTGGTCAA
This sequence comes from Chrysopogon serrulatus, assembly GCA_015844335.1. Lineage (NCBI taxonomy): Eukaryota > Viridiplantae > Streptophyta > Magnoliopsida > Poales > Poaceae > Chrysopogon > Chrysopogon serrulatus. The sequence goes on along the minus strand of JADLZL010002939.1, from coordinate 47,061 downwards.
TCTCGACGACCTCGCAGAAGCCGTCGAGGGACTCCTTGATCTTGCGCTCGTACTTGTGCTCGGGGGGGAAGTCGTCGACGTGGACGTAGGCGAGCCACTGGGGGACCCGGTAGTAGCGGTTGGCGCACTCCTCTGGGCGTTGGAGGGAGAGCTCAGCCCCATCGAAGAAGATCGGGCTGTGGCTCCGAAGCAGGTCCCTGTCCACCATGTTGCCACACCGGAAGAGCATCGCGCCTCGAGAGGAGGGCAGGAACTCAACCGGCATGAGGGGTACCACCGACCGCAGAGTAGCGCGGAGAAAGTGGTTGACGTCCGCCACAGGCAAGGGCGGGTTGATGAAGGCGAAGAGTAGCCTGTCGAGGATGTCGAACCTTCCTGGGGAAACCCAGGCACTGACCGTGCGAGCGCGGCCAGACCAGGAAAACTCCGAGCTGGACGAGCCGTCGAAGGCATCGCTGCCAACCTCTTCCTCGCTGCTCTCGAAGGCGTCAATGCTAGCGTCGGCGAACCGAGGAGATGCCGGAGAGGTGTCCCGCGGCGGAGGAAGCCCCATGCGGACCGCGGGCGAGCGCGGAGGAGATGGCGAGGGCGGCGGGCGAGCGGCTGCGGGGTCGCCACCCGAGGGGGGAGAGGGTGGGCGAGCGATGATCGTCTTGCCGAGCTCCCGAGGGCAAACTTGTCCTTGGGAGGCGCGGGAGGGGCAGAGCAGATGACCACCGGGGCCGAGGCAGGCAAGGCAGGTGTGGAGACCTCAAAGTCGGGGGTTTCGAAGCCGGAAGATGGGATCATGAAGCGCGCCTGGTAGGCCACAAGCGGAGGGAGCGCATGATCAGGAGAGGGCGGGGGTGGAGGGATCTGAGGTGGGGGGCCAGTCCTGAGCCGCCAAAAGGGACGGGACGTGAAACAGGGCGGCGAGAGGCAGGAACAGGCACCGTCGGCGACCGTGGGCGGCCATGACGAAGGAGGTCTGCGAGGGGCATGGGGCAACTGTGGTAGCGGTGGCCAGAGCGGCGGCAGTTTCGGCAGCGGACTGGGTCACGGCAAACCCTAACTTTGTGATGAGGGGGGAGAGGCAGCGAAAGCAGACGTCCGAGGAGAGGATAGGCTTGGGGGTTTTGGGTTTAGCGGGAGGACGGGGAGGGGGTGGGGTTAATGCGGCCTGCAGGTAGGTCGGCATGACCATACCATGCAGTGAAGGCGCATTGAACCCGGTGGCGGGGGGCGAGGCCGGGGCGTTGGCGACAAGACCTTGAGCCGTCTCCGGAGAGGGAGACAGAGAGAGAGAGAGGTCCGGGGCAGGCAGGCGCAATCAAGAGGCAGGGAGGCACAGAGCCCAAGACAATCTGAGAGCCAGATATGCTTTGGGAGAGCCAGCGAGGGGGGCAGGGTCAGGCAGCAGGGGGTTCGGCTGTAGGTCCAAGGGCAGAGGCGGGACCCCACCGGGAGGTCGGAGGCCGCCTCCAGCTCAATCGGGACGCGTTTGAACGCAGCGATGGCCGCCTCTACGGAGCCATGGGGAAGAAGGCAGACATGACCGTAGTTGACAGCACCGACGATCACCAAAGCATTAGCTACATTCTGATTAGCGACAGAGAAACGGAACACACCACGTCGAACGCGAACGCAGTCTAAGCAACCCGGAAAAGTGACAAGGGTTCGGTGCAGAGCAAGCTTAATGAAGGAATTGTTGTATTTAGGCTCTCGAGAGGGAGGAGTGACCCCATACCGTGACCGGGTTCGGCGAAGGCCCGACCTGATTGGGGACGATGGAGCAGTGGAAATCATGCAGGATCATGTGCTGGAGGAGGCTTCCCAGCCCAGGCGACGGGGCAACCAGGTGCGAGGACGAGGCAGGCCGGCGAGCAGCATCGAGTCGAGGTCGAGGCGGGCAGGCGGTTCGAACGGCCGAACTAGGGACAACGCAAGCGGGGGAGGCTAACGGGGAGGTGGAGGTGGCGGTGGCGGTGGAGGTGGGGGGGGGATGAAGGGGCGGCGGAAGCAGAGGTGGAGGTGGGGGTGGGGGGGTGGGGGTGGGGGCGGCAGGGAGGGGGAGGGACGGCAGGCTGGGGGGGGGGGGGGCGGCGATGGGGAGCTAGCTCCGTCGCCAGGGTCTAGGGGAGCGAGGCGCCCCATCACCCACGGCTCCCTCACAGCTCTGAGTAGGGATGTGTGAATGACCTCCTTCTCGCTTAGACGTACACACATATGTATACAGGCATGCTAGGCAGATGCATGCATGCATCAACATGGATGGTCCTCACACGCGTCTCACGACCACGCTAACATGTCCTTCCTCCTATCTTCATGCATGTCACGGGAACATCGACCATTCATGTCGCTCATTGTTGCTCCAACGTACACTTCTCGGCTGAAACAACTGTGACACCGAGTAGGCCAACATGCAAGCTAGTGTGCAAGATTGAAAAAGATAATTAACAATAATCAGATTATTAGTTTTTCTCACCATACACCCATCACGCATGGGGGACGACGTAAAGCCATGCATCACGTGCTCTTTTCTTGATAGATCCCTTAATTAGTTCTAGTCCCAATCGTTGTCCTTCTTTGGCCCTAGCTCCTCCTGATCCTGATCGATGAGCTGCATGCCGCGCAACTCATCTCAATAGAACAACGCTACGGAACGGGCGCCGCCAGAGATGATTTAGGGGAGGTGCAGTAGCAGGTGCCACGGCGCCTGGAAGCCATGGGACGGACAGTGGTTGGAAAATAATACATTGTCTTTTCTTCTTTATTTAATTTGCTAGTATGCGCATAATATAAATTTAAAGTAACATATATTTATCTTCTTTTTCCTTTCTTTTTCTATAATATATAATAATAGCAGAATGGATAATTTTTTTTAAAAATGTTATAAATCACGAGAGTTGATAGATTTAATATATATATATATATATATATATATATATATATATATATATATATATATATATATATATATATATATATATATATATATATATTATCCCTATATGGTACCGGGTACCAAATAGCTATTCAGTACCCATGCTCTTATTTGGCAGCCCATCCACCCTCGCTCACAGGCCCAGCCCACCACAGAAAAAAAAAAGCGGCGCAGCTCGGAGAGAAGCTCCCTATCGTTTTGTCGAGGTTGCGCTCCGTCTTAAATAACGCCCGCCCGATTCTTTCTCTCCGACGCCGCCAGCGCCCGTTCCCGGCTCGCCGCCGGTTTCCTCCGCCCGGCGTCGTCCAGCACCGCCCGTTCCGGCCCTCGCCGTGCGCCCGCAGCGCTCCGTCCTGCCGCGACCGCAGCGCACCGTCCTGCCCTTGGCGCCGCCGCCCCTGCGCCGTGCGCCCAGCGCGCTGTCCTGCTGTGGTGCCGCCCCCAGCGCCGTGCGCCCGCAGCGCGCGGCAGTCGCGCCATCCTGCCGCGGCGCCGCCCCAGCCCCGTGCGCTCGCCGCCTGCCGTCCTGCCGCGGCGCCGCCCAGCGCCCGCGCCCACTGCCCACCACGCCCATTGGCCGGCCACCGCGCGGAGGAGGTACCGCTCCTTCCGACGGCCGCTCGTGCAGACTCCTGCCCTGCCTCCGCCGCGCCGGAATCTGACCCCGCCTCATTCTGCTCTTTTTTTGTTCGTCGTCCACGGCCATTGATCTATCTGAGGTCGAGCTGCATTCTTTTGGATGGAGTCGTCCGGTCCATCAGGTCTCCCTTTTTCATCCTTGTTAATTCATGTATCTTGCTTTAATTTGGTATGTATTATGCGTATTTAAGGCTTTAAAATCCTTCTGAACTCCATCAATTCATTATTTGATCATGTATTTGGTTTCGCATTATGTGTTCATCAAATATGTTTCTTACAACCATATACAATTATTCAGCTTTGCATTGATTTTTTATTCAGATTACGCATGTATGTTCTTACTTATGTCTTGATTATAGTTCCATAATTAGATTATATTTATTCTGTATTTATAGATAATGCCCATGCTGGAAAAGGTGCTGGTTCATCAACTAAAAGGTTCTTTTTTTTCTTATTCTCATTACGTTACATTTATCTTATTTTATAGAATCTCATTTAGGCAAGAGTTGCAACTACATTGTTATATGGACCGAGTTTGAGTTGCAACTACATTGTTATATGGACCGAGTTTGTAAATTTAAGTTGTAGAGTATATGGATGTTTTATTATAAATAGATTTTGTTTCAATTTCTCCAGTTACCATTTGGAGCTGGTTGATAAGATGCCCGACAACCCCAAAAGGCTTGTATTTGAGAGCACTCAACAGCGGTCAGTGCATTTTTTTAGTGGCCCTTTCTTGTGTTGGATCTCCTTTTTCCTCTAGGATGATGTTCATGTGACTATTTCCTATTTAGGTTTGAGGTCCCCTTACGACAAGACGATGGGTTGCCCTCCTCTGCTGGTACAGCTTCTGCACCGGCTCCACGAAATAGAGGTGCAAAGAGTTACTATTAAACAAGACAAAATTAGCCACAATTGCAGCATGCTTAATAAAGAAAGGATATGGTATCCTATAAGTTACCTAGACCAGCAAGATTAATCTTTTCACCGTTTTTTGTCACCGCCAATAGCCTCAGAAAATATGCATGGTTCAGATAAATTTTATTTCCAACATTCTGAATAGTTCATGTGTCCATGAACATAAGCTTACAACAATTCAAGGAACCTCAAATTAGACAAGGAGAAAACGTTACAAAATTCGGCCAAGAGCATGAGTCTTATTCTATGTTTTTTATATAAAATTGTAGCAGTAGGAGCAGCTATGTTCGTTGGCTGTATTATAATCTTAACCAGTTATAATCTGAAGTTGCTGTTTTCTAAATTACTAGACAAAAATAGATATGTTCAATTAAAGCCTTTCTGATCTTTTATGATTCCTTTTTATTAAAAATTAGATATACTTGGTTTATAAATTTTTGCTATCATAAATAACCATTTTTAGTTCACTGCACTTTGGCTTATCCTTTTGTCAATTAAAGCGTTTCATCTTGTTCTAAAAGGTTACATGATTTTTCGCCTAGTCAATATTCCCACATCTGTTGTTTATTATTTTTCCTCTTTCTTCCTTTCGGTATGATGCAGATGCAAGGCGTTCCCCTTCCAGGCACCCTGCCGCAGCTACTTCCCAGGTCCACTCACAGAGAAGGTATTATTTCCGCACAAACTTTCTTACCAAATTTTTTACCAGTCTGAATCCTTTGAGGCATATCAGTGTACTCTTCAAATTTATATTTTCTATCCAAATTTGCTGTTAAAAAAAACCTGGTTCTTTTATCCCCTATATGTAACCATACCCCTGGTTGTAAGTGTTCCCAAAAGGTCATGGATCATTTTTTTCCTATTCATTTGTAGGGCTCATGCTGCTCAGCGTGCTGTTGATAGGGTGCCGAGTAATCTGAAGACGGTTGTTTTTGAGAGCTCGCAGGAGAGGTCCATACGTGTTTCAATTTATACTAATATTATTATTTTCCTTGTATTGATTATTAATGTTATTTCTTAGATTGTTGATAAAGTTTATCTTTTTCTGGCATTTTTTAGGTTCGAGCATCATATTCGACGAGACCGTGTGTTGCCTTCTGTTCGTGGTGATGACAGTGATGACGATGACTTCATGCCAGTAACCAACACCCGTTCATCCCCACACATCGTCGTTGGTCAGAGGAAGCGTAAGCAAACACGAGCAACATTGTCGTCCGGAGAAACTATAGAGGTGTATACCATTTATTTATTTCTGAATTTTCATTTCATTAAAGTAATCGTTTGTTTAAAAGCTTATCTATGTACGGATCAGTAGTTTTTCCCTTTGAATATACCTCAAATATACTCTCATGTCTTTGTTGCCAAATCTTTAATTTTCTGCATCTGTGATGCTTTTGATCACCCCTGCAAATTTTTATGAAACTACACTGCCTCTAGCGCTTCCTTGAATTCCGAGCCTATCTTTCCTTTTTATCCATTCATGATTTAACTATTCCTAAAATTCTTGTTATTTGTCCTAGGCAAGACAAAGGAAAAAGAGAGTTACCAACCGTTCCCCCATTGTAAATGTTCGGTGCAATCCCAGCGACGTTATCTTCACCACCAATTTGTTGACCCAACAGCAATATGCTGCTATCGAGGCTGATGGGTTTGGTGAGTTGCTCAGAATGAAGACTGAGGCAGTAGAGAACAAGAATCTTCTGATATGGATATTGGACCACACCGACCCTGATCAGATGGTTATACAGATTGGTGCAGACAAGTTCCTTCCGATCACCCCACAAATAATTTGCACGGTTCTTGGTTTGCCTATAGGTGGTGAAAATTTCAAGCAATATTCATGGAAGGAAGGTATCAATTTTCGCCAGCAGCTTATATCCGATCTAAACCAGAGTCTCACTGAAGATTGTGAGATACATATATCAAACTTGCAAGAAGAGATCCTAAAGGGAAATGTGAACCCCCTCATGAAGAGATGCTTCTTCATGATACTCTGCAACAGGCTTCTACTTCCCAGCAGCACTAACACCATTGGTTCAGTTGAAATCAAGAGGACAATGGATCATCAACTGTTCGGAGTTCTCGACTGGTCCCAGGCTGTATACAATGACCTCCAGATTGCTGTTCGCAGGTGGCATGATCGGGACAAACAACAAGTCACTCAAAACATATATGGATGTGCCATTTTCCTAATAGTAAAGTTCTTTTCATCCATCACTCTTCTAATTTATTTTTGCAGCTTTCCTACGACCTATCAATGTTTGGCTGTGCCAAATTTTTCACCCATTTTTTATTGCTAGCAGATATATTATCTTGACAATATTGATCACCGTGCCTCGTTGGCGGACTGGACTTCGACTCCACGCCTCTCCTTTTATCATAATGATCTGATACATCGCTTGATAGCTGCTGATTCAGCTACAACCACTGAGGGTGCAAATACTTTTGGTCTGCAACCTGTGAGTCAATTATGCTTTTGAACTCTTTTATTTCATTATTTTTTCATTTAATTGGTTTCTTATAGTCATAGGTATTTTGTGCTCATGTAATCTGTTTCTTACAGCCATACACAATGATTCAGCTTTGTATTGATTTTTTTTTTGTTCAGATCATGCATGCTTGTTCTTATGTCATGATTATAGTTCCATAAAGCAATTCTGTTTATTTTGCATATGTTCATATTTTTTTGACATCCATATTAATAGTAAGCCTGTTTGATTCACTTCATCGCTATCTCTTACAGTTCAAGCCATGGAGTACCACCTGCTACGCTGCGACAGATTTTCGTGGTGCTTCCTCCCAAAACATAAACTGTCCTACGGCACGAATACCCAATTTAGACATCCCACGCCTACAGGATTTGTTATCTGAACCAATACATGGTCTTACTGTCCCACATAGAGAGAGAGTTCAGACTTTCTTTTCTGAATTTGATCACACACTCTATCAGAACAAAAAGTCCATTGAGAATTCTATTGCAAATATTGTGGCAGCCCAGTTTCGGCTAGCTGATCAATGTCGTCCTTTCATAAATGAGCTCGTGTCATCACAATCCCGGGACTCCAACACTCCACTTCACACTTCCACGTCTATGCGAATTTTTTTTAAATAATATTTTTTTTAAGATTAAATGCGGATCTAGCATCTGAGTAAAATGAATTGCAAGTCTAGTAGTCTGTCGGCCGCTGGGCAGCCGATTGCAGGGTTATCGGCCCGTGGAAGGCCGACTAGCCGTTATCGGCAGCCGAGATGCCGATTAGTGGGCTGACAAAAAGCCTGGGCCGCCAGCGGAGTGGGCCCTGTTGGGTGGAGAGGCCTGTCGGCGCTCCAGCGGCCGACTGAAGCCAGTCGGCTCGTCGGTTGCCGACTAGTGGGCCTGTCGGCCCTCCACCGGCCGACTTCTTCCTGTCGGCTTCCGGCTGGCCGACCAGTCCGAATATACCCCGCAGCCGCGTCTTCCTCACGCACGCGAGCGAGCGAAGCGCGCTCTCTCTCTCTCAGCCGGGCGAACCGAATCGCCGGCCGCCGCGCCGCCGCCCGCGGCCTCCCTCGCCGGCGGCCACCGGATCCGGTGGTGGCCGGAGGTGCCGCCGCCGCCGCCGGGCCTGCAGGCCCCCCACGCGCGCCTCGCCGGCCGGCAGGCTCCATCTCCGCCCGGCTCTGCATAGGTAAGTTTGTTCTTTTTTTTTTGTTAGTTTAGTTAGTTGTAGTTATATTTTATGGTTAGAATTTTAGAGTTAGATTTTAGGGTTATTTTTAGTAGGATTTAGTTAGATTTTAGGGTTAGTTGTAGTTAGATTTTATGGTTAGTATTTTAGTAAGATTTAGTTAGTTTTAGGGTTAGATTAGGTGTAGAATATTTATGGTTAGATTACGTGTAGAATATTTATTTAAATTTTAAATTATATTTTTGAGGTAATTATAATTTGGTAGTCTGTAATGGTATTTTATAATTTTATTTCTATGTTATTTAGATTGGAATGAGTGAATATTAGGATTTAGATTATTTTAATTGTAATTTAAGTTATATAGATGGCGGTTACAGTTGAAATCTTAGATTCATATTATTATTTATACGATCGATATTAATCTAATATTTTAAAATATTGGACCAGGGATGTCGTTCGAATTAGTTCCTTTCAGAATTTACTATGGAAGTGGTGAAATCAGATATGGGGACAGTGGGGTAGACCTTAGAGAGTTCCAGTTCTTGGATACACAACTGAATTCCCCGCTAGATTATAGCCGGAGGCAACTTTTAGCCTGGCTGCATGAATATTTTCAAGTTGCTCCCTCCCAGCATCGTTTCAAGATTAGTATGTTGGTGCCTAAGAAGCGAGAGAATGAGTGGAGATGGGAGTTGTACGAGGCCAGTAACACGAAGAAATGGCATTTTCTCGTGTCTAAGGCGTTGGAGCGTCGATATAACAATATCATGCTTGTTGAGTTTCTGGAGGGTGGCATGCAGGCAGAGAGTAGTAATATAGGTCAAGAACATGAAAATGTTGAGCCAACACCAATAGAAAAGACATATGTTAACCATCCTCAGGAGGTTGACAACATTGCGGAGGATACAACACAAGAACAGTATGTGGTTCATAGCACCACGGAGGCGGCAACAGAGGAGCAATACGGTCAATGCATTGAAGCTGATCAGGGCGAGGAGGATGAAAGAATCATCGAACATATGGAGTTGGATGATGCGGAGCACATAGCATATGTCGATAAATTTGCCGGTAGGAGCTTTGACAATGAGACCGACATTCCTGAGGATTGGATTCACATAGCACCAGATTCCATGACGGTCGATGATGGTCATCATTCGTCGTGGGAGTATTCTAAAAATGAGGTCAGAAAAGGACAGATGTTTCATGACAAGATTCATCTGCAACACGCAGTTCGACGATGGGCTTTTTTTGAAAAGAAACAGTTTTGGGTGGTTATATCTAACCCAACGACATGGGACGTGAAGTGTGTCACCCCAGGTTGTACTTGGCGTGTTCATGCTCATATGGCACGTACGGAGACTAACTTCACAGCCACTATTGTGGAACCACACAATTGCTTGCTGCAGACAACGCTTATCAAGCACGCAGGGAACATGACGGCCGACTTTGTGGCAAAGGAAATGTATGGGGGAAATTATTGAAAAAGTCAGCATGTCTCCTTTTCGGATAATGCTCGCTATTCAGAATAGATTTGGCTATGAGATATCTTATGATATGGCCTGGAGAGCAAAACAACTGGCTTTGGAGAGAAGGTTTGGTACGTTCAAGGACTCATATCACCACTTACCAGCCCTTCTAGAAACCATTCAAGCCAGAAATTCTGGGACTATAATTGATGTTGATGACTATATAAACGAGGCAGGGGGGACCGTGTGATGAAACGGGCTTTTTTTTCTTCTTTCGGCTGCATGATACAAGCCTTTAAGCATTGCCGACCCGGTGCTATGCGTGGATGGAACATTCCCGACCGGGCAAGATAGAGGTACATTGCTCACAGCTATAGGTATCGACGGTAACAACCAAGTTGTGCCTATTGGTTTCGCATTGGTTGAATCGGAGAACAATGAAAGCTGGTTGTGGTTCCTTAAGTTGGTCAAAAGAGGTATCGTGGAAGATAGGGAGAATTGTTGTCTACTGCATGATCGCAATGCAGGTTTGCTCAATGCAGTGGATAAGTTGAAGAACGGTCTGGATCCAGAGGTTCAATGGCCTGATATACAAAGTCGCTGGTGCATTAGGCATCTAGGTACTAATTTCTATAAGCAGTTCAAGAGCAAAAAACTGATGGACCTTTTCAAGAGGCTATGCAAGCAGAACCAGAAAAAGAAATTTGAGTGCCTGTGGGAAAAGTTAGATGAGCTGACAACAAGCCACATGAAAGAAGTGCGTCGTCAACCTGTTGTGCCACGAGAGGAGGAACCAAAAGGCCTAGATCCAGAGCCTAATGAGCCACGAAGCAAAACTCGTCGACGTAAGGGTGGCAGATCATTGAAGTGTTTCTCAGATTGGATTAAAGAGGAGCCCCGTGAGAAGTGGTCCCTGCTTTATGACACATACGGAGCACGCTACGGCATAATGACGACGAATCTTGCTGAGGTATACAATTGGGTGCTCAAAGGTACACGATCACTTCCTCTAGTTGCAATTATGGAGGGTCTCCTAAGGGGGACAATTGTGTATCTACGAGAGCGTTATGAAGCGGCAAGCCTAGTCGTTCAGAATCCACAGATGACATATGCCTGGAAGATTTCTTCATACCTCGAAGAGAAGAGTGCCAAAGGGTCCATGCATAGGGTGTTTGCTGTTGGCAACCAGGACCTTGTCTTTGAAGTCATGCTGCGTGACAAGGGCGGACTTGGTATTGGTCCAAGCGACATAACCATGGAGGTTCAGTTGTGGCCAGAGGATAACATGTGTGAGTGCACATGCAACAAACCCAAGTACTACCATTATCCATGCTCGCATGTGCTTGCTGCTTGTGGGAAAGCTAATATACCCATGACATTTGTGTCTCCTTATTTCAACAAAGAGGCTGTGCTAAACACATGGTCGGGTGAGCTGCGAGGTTGGAGGGCCATTGTTGATTTCACAAAGCCTGTTGCGGATTCGGACCGTCTTTGGTCTCCCCGATCCGATAAAAGGTAGAGGGAAAGGGCCGCCGCAAGAGTCGACGTATTAGGAATGACATGGATGCTTCGGAGGCTTCGGACAAGCGTCCCTTTTGCTTAGCTTGTGGTGGAACTCATCTCGGGAAGAACGTGAGGCGTACCCCACACACGGACTTGCGATGGAATGTATGCGCCGTATTCCACAACGCAACTATAGGCACCCCACTGAAGACGGCCCTAGCGCGTAACAGTGTTGAACTTGTAATATTTGTTATCAATATGTATGTGTTTGCTGCAATGTAATAATTTCAAACATCTTGTATAATTAAACTTTGCAACGGTTTGTAATATGTAACATCGAAGTTTGCTGTAACTTTGCAACGGTTTGTAATTTATTATGAATATGTATGTGTTTCCTTTATACCTTTTGAACGTATAGTATTCTACAATTTTGGATCCGTATTAACACTTTTGTACTTTACTTTGCAGCATGGCCGGAATGGAGCTCATTGACCCTGTTCTTGACCAGAAGCACCGCTCCAACTTCCACGCTGGACACCTTCCCCCACCGTTATGTCTTCGCACCCACGACGAGTTGTGGGTTCTTGACGACCGTTGGGTTCCACGGTAAGTTGTATTCATACCCTTTCCTGTCCATTTTGTGTTTATATGTAATTATCATTAACATGGTTTATGTGTTCTTATAACGGGTTACGTGCTTTGCGGGTCTACTCACGTTCGCGCACGCCTGGTTGAGCGACACCGAGAGAGGAGTTCACGTTTTTCCGGCGGATCGGGCACTTCTCTCGGCTTGGACAGACTGGCTGGAGACCGGAGACGCACACGTTTCACCTCCCAAAGGTGAGGTGACTGTCACTCTTCGAGGATGTCGCCATGCTCTTCGGTCTACCTCTGTCCGGTACACTGCTCACACCCCCTGTTCTCGTTCCAAAGAGATTGGGATGTCCAGCTCCAGGCGTTTTTTAGGGGAGTGTTTCAGCCCGCGCCCGGTGAGCCGAGCGCGTTTTGACTTCCAGCAGACAGCCCACGGCCCACCTAAGGCATGGTTGTCACGGTTCCGTCGCGGGAGCGCCTACTAGGGAGGGGCGAGGAGTGGAGGGTGTTGCGACACTTAGAGGCGTACCTGTTGTGGCTGTTTGGGTGGGTACTCTTCACTAGTTCCCACCACGACACCGTCGACAAGCACTTGATTCACTACGCAGCCCAGATAGCGTACAGCCCACTTGACCAGATTCCTCAGTACAGTTGGGGTTCAGCCGTGCTTTCAGCTACGTACCGGGCACTGTGTGACGCTTGCACTCGGAGGTCGTCGACAGGTACGTTAGCTGGTTGTCCGTTGTTGTTGATGCTGTGGTCGTACGAAAGGTTCGACATAGGGAGGCCAGCCCTATCGTCGTATGAAGCATACGGCGTTGACATGTACGTGATCGATGACGATGGTGTCCCAGACGAGCTCGACGCCCCGACGATGGGGACACTGTGGTTGTGCCGCGATGTACGTACTTCGACACTACTCGATAATTTTGTTGTTAACAATTTACTTACACTTAAATGAATTTCTATTTTGTATGCAGGTCAGGTGGGCAACAGGCACCGGTCGTGGCACGTACCCGGCGTATGTCGCTCGGTTTGACCAGGCTCGGACTGACAGGTGCGGTGGACTCCGTACACCTACGCCGATGCCATACTCTGATCTCGTCGTCCTTCGGCTTGTCCGAGTTGTGCTACCGTGACCAGGAGCTGTGGTACACGAGGAAACGACTGGTGTTTGACGTCTTCGCCGAGCCGTACTGTCCAGAGCGCGTGGCACGTCAGTTCGGGCACGCGCAGGTGTTCCCCCTACCCCGACTTCAGCTTGACTCGTCACACACGTAAGTCTTGTTATGCTCTCGTTTATTCATTATGGTGTTACATGTCCATTCACTCTTGTTTCTCGTGCAGGTCTTCTAGGAAAGGTCAAGGTGCAGCGTACGACCAGTCCTGGGTTGATAAGATGCTGCCTTTCGTGAACGCCTGGGCGGATGCAGCCGCCGACGTCCACAACCTAGGTGGCCCATTCGTCGAGGCCACCTACCGGGACTACTTGGGTTGGTTTCACAGAGCCACACGGGTTCGTCTCATCCCCGTGCCGACAGAGGATGAGCCGCACGAGGCCGAGATCACCGACACGTTCGCCATGGAGCCGGCAGCAGCTTACCATGCGTTGGTAAGTATTTTTATTCACACCTTGGTCATTTTATTATTTTCAAAATTGTACTTTTCACAATGTGTAACAATACATGTTTGATTTGCAGACGGATATCTGCAATGACGTGGGCAACGAGCTCCTATCGTATGCCCACCAATACGAGCAAAATCCTCCACGAGTTGCTAGGAACGAGTTGGTTGCCGCCCTTCGACGATTGGGCCAGCGTTGCTTAGAGGGAGTACGACGGGCTTCCTGTCGTCGAACGGACATCATTGAGTTGCCTCCACGTGCAGCTCCAGGCTTAGGCTCTGGAGCACCTCGTTCAGCGCCCCAGGACCGCTACGACAACTTTGGAGTCTTAGGTACTTCTCTCAGACCTTTCGCTTTCTTGCTACATTGTTACTATATCAAGCTGGTCATAATCTTTAAATTATGTTTTAGGTGGCCGGGCTTCTTGCAGCGAGTACACTGAGGGTACGAGCAGCTTTGGGACCTTTTTCACGGACAGTACTCCACTGCGCACTGCCCCGAGGCCGGGCCTTCTCGGTTGCGGTGCACCACAGCCCACACAACCCACGCCAGAGTACTCAGCCTACACACTTGACCCCGGAGGCACGGCACAAATCGCCCTCCAGACCAGTTCACTTTTCCTACGGGCCAGCTTCGTCACCGAGCAGCGCAGCAGCCTCCCAAGCGGGGTCGTCATGGAGGTTGAGTTCGTATTCATGTATGCATAGGTACAATGGATGTGAACTAGTGCACTCTTGCATTTATGCGTATTAGTACATTCAAGCTCATTCAGTTGGAGGCAACGCTCCAATACGATCCCACGCCTGCATCGAGGCAAAGGACAGTGCAAACACAAATGATCCAACACCCGCATCGAGGCCGAGGATATTGCCAAACTTGGCTCACTTCATTGCGTTCTCAGACTTTGCAAAGTATGTGTGGTCGAATCACCGTGTCTACATCAGAACGTAGCCTTTTCAGTGAATGGTCGAATCAGCAATGTCATCAATACAACGTGCTCTTTTCAGACTAGGGTCCTAGCCTTTTCAGTGTTACGTCCCTTCAACAGTATCATCAATAAAATGTAGCTTTTTCAGACTACACACCTAGCCCTTTCATTATATGGTCCTATCAATATAGTTTTGTCGATTTCAAATTAATGCAGTGTCCCCCGTCCAAATAAACTTCAGCACAACATTACTGTCTCCCGGCCTATATATACACCTCCCTTGTTACATGATTTTTAGACATACCTGTGTTTGGTAGAGATGTTTGGAGGCAGAGGGAGAGGAAAGGGTGAGTCCTTGGGTAGAGGAAAGGGGGGGAAGAAGGGACCTCCCATTGTGTGGGAGGGTTCTCTAGGTCCAGATGATTGGGTGGAACCACTTGAGGATTTTCCACTTGAGGGGAAGAGTGACTTCACCAATGATAGACATCTCCGGGGATATGATAACCGGAGAGAGAAGTGGCCCAAATGCCGCCACGGTGAGGACTGCGTAGTTCAAATGAGCGATGACGAGATTCATGGAGGCCGTCGTTTCTTCAGATGTCCAATAGGATGGGTATTTTTCCGTCGACAATTATCTTGCGAAAAAGTCAGATTTTAAATGCTTACATGCTTATATGATTTCTCTTTTTCAGGCAGCCAATGAGGGCGGCGATTGTGGATTCACTAGATGGGTCAATCCCGCTCCTATTTTTCCCCATCAACAGACATCTACTACCTAAAGAAGCGTATCTTCGATCTTGAATTGAAAACCGAACCGCCGATCCCGACAAAGAGCGATGATGCGGGTGCGGAGGAGGGACTCGCTCTAATCCATACCGTCCAATGTCCTTATCACAAGGGGCCTCCTCCTCCTCCACCGCCACCGCCACCGCCACCGCCAACGGGAGGCTACATCGAGAGGGGCTCAACTCGGTTTGCTATGTGGGAGCATTATTAGGATGAATCAATGTTCGTGTTATGTATTTGTTGCTTTGTTAAATTTTCCTAAGGCATGTTAGGTAGTTTGCCACCTCTTTTCCATGCTTTACTAGAGGTCGCTACATGCCATTGTTAGTTGTCGTTGCAGGTTATCTTTTGTTTAATTATCGTGCGCTGGATTAATATTACATGTGTTTGTCGTTCACAAGTTTCTACTTCGCGTTAAAAAAAAGTGGAACAAATTTTTATTGAGGCAAGCCAAAGAAAAGATTTTTAATAATAAATATATTTTACATACTTCGAAAATTAAAACAGTATGTGGAAAAATGAAAAAAGTATGTGGAAAAATGAAAAAAGTATGTGCAATGTGAGGGAGTAGCATGAAATATAGCTATAGGCTATTGGGGGGCCGACAGGCCGTTATCGGCCTTCCAAGGCCCGATACGCCTTATCGGCGGTCCAGGGCCCGACGGGCCTGTCGGCTCGGTGCGGGCCGATTTCTTTGGGCCAGTCGGCCACCCGAGGGCCGACTAGACCTATCGGCCGCCACCGGCCGACCGATGGCTGTCGGCGCTGCCGGCTGCCACGTAAGCCTATCGGCTTGTGGGTGGCCGACAGCCCACTACTACCGCCGCATGGCTGCCGACAGACGCCTAGTCCTACGACAATCCGATAACAGCTATTATATCCGCATTTAATCTTAAAAAAATATTATTTTAAAAAAAATTTCTACATGCAGCGACCATGATACCGGTGAACCAAGCCATTCTACCTCGCCGTCAATGCCAGGCAAACTCTTGCTTTGGTCCATAAATACGTGATCGCTTCCTATGTATCTAATATACTGACACATTTTTCCATTTATGCCCAGGTCATGAGATTTATTCCCATGGTTCCTTTGTTTCTGCTGGTACCTTTTTTCGGAGCCAGATTGATGAACAATCACCCATACGCAACACAGCAGGCACTGTCTAGTTCCTCGGTTCCTTTTTTTTTCAATATCCATTATGTGCTATTTCTATTTGTTTTGCTATGTCGTTCTTATTATGTTTCATGGCCTTTGCATTTGTAGGTCCTAGTTCATTTAATCCCATATCACCGTCAGGCCCATTTGGCTCCCCTGTTCAATGTGTAGCTTCACCCCCTC
Source organism: Chrysopogon serrulatus (assembly GCA_015844335.1). Classification (NCBI taxonomy): domain Eukaryota; kingdom Viridiplantae; phylum Streptophyta; class Magnoliopsida; order Poales; family Poaceae; genus Chrysopogon; species Chrysopogon serrulatus. The sequence goes on along the minus strand of JADLZL010002939.1, from coordinate 30,673 downwards.
ACACTTCACAAGTACTACTTTTTTGTGACTATATTAATAGCTACTAAGAGGTCTCATGGAATATTTTTTAACTGAAAAACAAAATGTAGCTACCCAACAGAACCTTCATGTTAATCCTTACCAGATGTGTTAAAAAAAGATAAATTCTAAAAATTATCACTTTAATCAGAAACATCTGACCATTAGTTGTAAAACTCTAACTATCCATGTCCATTGGATCGATTTTATTTTAAAAAGAATTAGCCACCACCGCAATAATAGATAGAAAATAGCCTAAACTTGCCTACCGGAAAATAAACTTGGGCCGCACGTGTAAAAATCTTTGACGGTGGTTTGTTACAGCAGTGTCCGTTAATCAATAGAAGATTCATCTACCGTTCATCACATTGGTTGGTTAGGCAAGTTGTTACCGAAGCCTTTTTTCCTCCCGAACAAATAAAATTAATTAATAAATATTACTTTTAATATGTATAATGGCAGAGGTGGGTAATTTTATAGAAACTAAAATAGATCTAATGGTTATAGATAGCTAGATTTTTTTGACCGATGGCCAGATGTTTCTGATTAATGTGGTAATTTCTAATATTTGTCTTTTTTTCTAGTGCATCTGGTGAGAATTAACGTGAAAGCTTCGTTGGGGCCTCTAATTAGTAATAGTAAGATAAGATAGGATACCCACTAGTTGCTTCTCTTCTACTCTGCTCACTACGTATACACCTAAATTGGTAGGCGAAGCAGCCAAATTTATCTTACTTTTAGTCATCCAAGTCATAATATCATCAACCCTTAATTGCTTATTACTCGAATTCATCTGACAAAGTTACTATAGCAACACTGTTTAGCATTGTTCATAGAATCCCTTTTTCTCTCTCCTACTCTCACAGAGCTGGTAGAGTTAAAAAAACTAGCTTCACTTGCTCCCACCGGCTCTGTGACAGGAGATAGGATCTTGGGTCTCTGAGTGCTAAGCCATCTAAACCAGCACGCCGCAATCACAATTTACTAGTTGATGGTATGAAATATCGACCAAAAATTTGTTGATCTAATTGAGATAGGATCATCCCATCCTAGAAAACTAGGATGGAAATTGTCCTACGTTATCTCGTCCCCAACCCAAAACCAACGAAACTTATTAGGTGGGAGGGGCCGCTGTTTCAGACATAGCATCTTTTTAACAAAGATTGCCAATAATGGCGTTCATCGAATGGAGATCTTTATTTGGCTTTGACTTCGCCATGGTTGACGCTGGCGAAGTCTACTGTACGCCCTTTGCAATACTTCGCACCAATATATATATATATATATATGCGCTGAAGTCAAACTTAGGCAGGCACAAGCACAGCTCCGGTCGACCAAGATGGCGATGCCAAACTTCGGTGCGTGAGCATCTCTGTCCATTTCCTTCTTTACGATACTGATACTCATCTCATTTTAATCTGTTTTTTGACACATTATTATTTCAGTCTTTGGCTTGATCATGTTCGCGCCAATCGTGTCGTTCCTTACGGTGGTATTTATCTTCGCGAGGAAGAAGAGGCGCGTCGCGGCGTACGTCGGCGGCGTGGAGAGGGGCACATCGCCGTCGCAGCACTACGCGGTGGTGTCCGACCACCAGATCGGGCACGCGACCGTGGAGAGGTTCCTCCGGGAGATCAGGCACGAGAACCCCTTCCAGTTCACGCCGCGGCAGGTCGCCGGCTTCACGTGCGGCTACTCCGTCCGCCTCGGCGCCGGCGGCGGCTTCGGCGCCGTGTTCAGGGCGCGCTCCCCAACGGCCTCGCCGTGGCGGTCAAGGTCTTCCACGCCAGCCTCGACCAGAAGACCGGGGAGGCGCAGTTCATGGCGGAGGTGGGCACCATCGGCCGCACGCACCACGTCAACCTCGTCCGGCTCTTCGGCTTCTGCTTCGACGACGCCCTGCGCGCGCTCGTCTACGAGTACATGGAGCGTGGCGCGCTCGACGCCTACCTCCTGGGCCACGGCCACGGCCGCGGCACCGGCGGCGTCGGCCTCCCGGCGCTGCGCGACATCGCCGTCGGCGTGGCGAGGGGCGTCCGGTACCTGCACGAGGAGTGCCAGCAGAAGATCGTGCACTACGACATCAAGCCGGGCAACGTGTGTTGAAGTTAATCCCGTGCATGTTCTATTCATGATGTAAATAGGCATAGCTGCATACATGTTGATTTCCTTTCCAAGTTTAGCCAGTTAGTTGCTGCATGAATCAAATGGGTGTAAGGCCAGAGCCGTGCTGCGTTCATGGTGCGGCCCAGCGGCATACTCGCCACGCACGTCTGAAAACGTCTCCGCGCTCCAGGCGGACACGGCGCAGCGTGCGCGCGCGTGGCGGGAAAATAGGATCGTGGACCGCGAACACCAATTGAATAAAGAGAGAAAGAAAGCCTGGAAAAGGCCGCGACATTGGTGCGGCGCAAAACCTCTCCTTCTGTTGTGTGTGTGTTCGTGCTCTGTGTTGCCGTTCCCATTCTAGGAGCGAAGTGGTGAGCACCGAGAGTGAGAGAGTTCACCGGCCGAGGCCAATCGCCGTCATGCTGACCATTCAGGCAGCCGGCGCCAACAATTGGCATCAGAGCCTTAGAGTTGTATGTTCTATAGTGGTTCGATTAGTCCACCTCGAGAGCCTGCCCGGAAGAAGTACGTGGTGCCTCGTCGGTGAAGAAGGAGGAAGACGAGATGCCTGACGACAACGGGTCATCGGCGAGGTCCGGATCAGGAGTTCGGGAGAGCTCCTTGATGTGGCCGATGCTCACGCGTTCCAATTACGCGGAGTGGGCGACCCTGATGAAGTGCAATTTCGAGATCCTGGAGGTGTGGGAGGCGATCGAACCAGGAGGTGCTGGTGTGCGGAGGACTCAAGACCGCCAAGCCATGGGCGACATCCTCCAATCTGTGCCTCAGGAGATGTGGCAGATGTTGGGGGTGAAGAAGAACGTCAAGGAGGCGTGGGAGGCGGTGAAAAGCATGCGCGTCAGTGCTGAGCGCGTGAAGGAGGCCAACGCCCAACGTCATCTCCAAGAGTTCAAGAACATTGCGTTCAAGGACGGGGAGACGGTGGACGACTTCGCTCTGCGCATCAACTCCCTGGCAGCGGATCTGCGCACGTTGGGTGAAGCCATTGAAGATTCTCGGGTGGTGAAGAAAATGCTGCGAGTCCTTCCCAAGCGCTACTTGCAGGTGGCGATCTCCATCGAAACTCTGCTCGATCTGAAAACGCTGACGATCGAGGAGTTGGTGGGACGACTCAAGATGGCCGAGGATCACCTCGGGGTCGAGGCCGTTACTGACAAAGCCGGGAAGCTCCTGTTGACGGAGGAGGAGTGGGTGTCGAGAAATCGGCATCGCCTCATGTCTGAATCCTCTCCGTCGGCGGGGGGCGAGAAGAAGTCCGGCAAGTTCAAGAATGGTGGCAGCGGAGGACGTGGTGACCGTGGCGAGAAGATGGAGCCCGTTGTCAAAATGACATCGATGGGCACACCTATGCGAAAGGGGCGCTACAGGAATTGTGGCATCTATGGCCACTGGGCGGAGGACTACAAGAAGCCCAAGAAGGAGCGCAAGGAGGAGGCACACCATGTGCAGGCAGACGCCGACCAGCCATCGATCCTGTTGGCCACGATGAACGCCGTGCACGTGCTCCCTCGCGACGTCGGGCCATCGGTTGAGCTCGCGGCATACAACGTCGTGCATCTCAACGAGAAGAAGGTGTTTCTCGCTGATCGTGATGAACACAAGGACGCATGGGTCCTTGATACAGGAGCCAGCAATCATATGACTGGGCGCCGCGAGGTGCTCACATCGCTGGACACGTCTGTCGGAGGCACAATGCGGTTTGGTGATGGCTCCCTCGTCGACATCATGGGCATCGGCTCAGTGCTGCTACAGACCAGAGAAAATGGCCACAAGGTACTCACTGAAGTGTATTACATTCCTAAATTGAGAAGTAGCATTATTAGCCTGGGTCAGTTAGAAGGAGGCTGTGAAATTGTGATTAAGAAGGGGTACTGCAATGTGTATGATGTTGAGATGACACTGTTGGCTCGAGCCCCTCGAGTCAAAAATCGTTTGTACCTGCTCAAGATGCAGCTTGCAGCTCCAGTTTGTCTGATGACAAAGACAGATGACCCATCATGGCTTTGGCATGGCAGATATGGCCATCTCAATTTTAGATCACTTGGTGAGCTTGGTAGAAAGAACATGGTAGAGGGATTGCCCCAGCTTGATCATGTTGATGAGTTCTGTGATGGCTGTGCATTAGGGAAGCAGCATCGGCAGCCATTCCCACAAGTGTCTAGCTACCGGGCAGAAAAGCCTTTGGATCTAGTACATGTAGACTTGTGTGGGAAGATCAAGCCAAGTACAGCTGGTGGTAAGAATTATTTCCTGCTCATAGTTGATGATTATTCTAGATATATGTGGGTTGATTTTCTGACAACAAAAGATGAGGCATTCAAATGCTTCAAGAGAATTCAGGCAATGGCTGAATCTGAAAGAAATTGCAAGCTCCGGGCATTCAGAAGTGATCGGGGTGGTGAGTTCAACTCCATAGAGTTCAAGCAAAGATCTTGTGGACGATCATGGAGTGAGGCATTTCACTACAACCCCGTATACACCACAGCAAAATGGTGTTGTTGAATGACGAAATCGCACTGTGGTGGAGATGGCCAGATGTCTGTTGAAGAGCAAGGGTGTTCCTGGTGAATTTTGGGGAGAAGCAGTGTCAACTGCAGTGTACTTGCTGAATCGAGCTCCCACCAAAAGCCTAAAAGGAAGAACCCCATTTGAAGCATGGCACAATCGCAAGCCCAAAGTGCATCACCTTCGAACCTTTGGTTGTCTTGCTTATGTGAAGAACATTGGGCCTAGTGTCTCCAAGTTGTCTGACAGATCGACTAAGATGATGTTTGTTGGCTATGAGGCAGGAACAAAAGGCTATAGATTGTATGATCCGGTGATGAAGAAGTTAAATATCTCACGTGACGTCATATTTGAAGAAAACAAGGCTTGGGAGTGGCAACAAAACTCTCGAGCAGATCCAGTGATATCAGTGATTGATGTTGAATTTTACTCTATTGCCGGACAAGGAACAGTAACTGAAGAAAATGCAGCAAGTGAAGGGGCAGTTGGATCTGTTAGTCCAGATGTTGGATCCCCAACCCATGGTGCATGGTCAGTCGATCGGAACTCTAGCTCAAGTACAGATCAACACACACCCCCTGGGAGTCCTCCTGCTCAGCAAGTTGAGTTTGCAACACCATAGTCTGGAGCTTCAGTGAACTATGAAGGAGTGCCAAGGAGAGTTAGAACACTTGATAATATCTATGGCACAACTAATGAGGTCCAAGACTTTGAGTACAGTGGTGTGTGTTATTATGCAGCTGAAGAACCAAGGAGTGTGGAGGATGCTTTGACCGAGCAATGTTGGAGAGATGCCATGACTGCAGAAATGAATTCAATTCAGAAAATAAAACCCGGGAGGTGTCGGCATTACCTGCAGGTTACCGAGCAATTGGACTTAAATGGGTATTCAAAGTGAAAAAGGACCCAGATGGCAATGTGCTTAAGTACAAGGCTCGGTTAGTTGCTAAAGGGTATGCTCAACGTGAGGGGGTGGACTTTGATGAGGTCTTCGCTCCTATAGCCAGAATTGAGACAGTGAGACTGTTGATAGCCTTGGCTGCACAAAAGGGATGGCAGATACATCACATGGATGTTAAATCTGCATTTCTGAATGGTGATTTGGTTGAGGAGGTGTATGTACAGCAGCCTCCTGGATTTGGTGTTGAAGGCAGTAGTGGTAAAGTGCTCAAGCTGAAAAAGGCATTGTATGGGATGCGTCAGGCTCCAAGGGCCTGGAACTCAAAATTGGACAGTGAATTGATCAAGCTTGGTTTTGAAAGAAATCCACTGGAACATGCTGTTTACAGAAGGTCACACAGTGATGGCTATCTTCTTGTGGGAGTATATGTAGATGACTTGATAATCACTGGTCCAAACCAGGCAAACATTGATGCTTTTAAGAAGGAGATGATGAGAAGCTTCAGCATGAGTGACTTGGGTCTACTTAGCTATTATCTGGGCATTCAAGTGACACAAGAGAAAGGAGTGATCACATTATGTCAGAGCTCATACACTCTGAAGATCCTGGAACAGGCAGGTATGAAAGGATGTAATCCCTGCAGTGTACCTATGGAGAACAGACTGAAATTGAGTAAGAATGACAAGTCACCTCCTGTAGACAAAACAAAGTACAGAAGTGTCATTGGGGGCTTAAGATATCTGGTTAATACTAGACCTGATATAGCTTACTCAGTGGGAATTGTGAGCAAGTTCATGGAGGACCCAAAGGCGAGTCATTGGGCAGCAGTCAAGCAAATCCTGAGATATCTGTCAGGGACAGTAAACTATGGCTGCATATACAAGAAGCTGAATGCATCTGAAACAATGCTGACTGGCTACAGTGATAGTGATCTAGCTGGTGACATTGATGACAGAAAAAGCACAAGTGGATCAGTGTTCTTGTTGGGCTCATGCTTGGTGACTTGGGCATCTCAGAAGCAACGTGTGGTGGCACTATCATCGTGTGAGGCTGAGTATATAGCAAGTGCAAATGCAACATGTCAAGGCATATGGCTCAGTAGGCTTCTGGGAGAACTGCTTGGCATTCAGATACCGAGAGTAAAGCTACTGGTAAACAACAAATCAGCAATTCAGTTGAGTAAAAATCCAGTACACCATGACAGAAGTAAGCACATTGATACACGGTTTCATTTCATTCGAGACTGTGTAGAGAGAGGTGAAGTGGACATTGATCATGTGAGCACAACTGATCAGTTAGCAGACATACTGACAAAGTCGCTTGGACGCATCAGGTTTGCTGAACTCAGGCAGCAGCTGGGAGTGGTTGAGGTGCAGCGGGATTAGGGGGTGAAATGTTGAAGTTAATCCCGTGCATGTTCTATTCATGATGTAAATAGGCATAGCTGCATACATGTTTTCCTTTCCAAGTTTAGCCGCTTAGTTGCTGCATGAATCAAATGGGTGTAAGGCCGAGCCGTGTCTGCGCCCACGGTGCGGCCCAAATGGCATACTCGCCACGCACGCCTGAAAACGCGTCTCCGCGCTCCAGGCGGACACGGCGCGCGTCTTGCGCGCTGCGGGCGGGAAAAATAGGATCGTGGACCGCGAACACCAATTGAATAAAGAGAGAAAGAAAGCCTCGAAAAGGCCGCGACATTGGTGCGGCGCAAAACCTCTCCTTCTGTTGTGTGTGTGTTCGTGCTCTGTGTTGCCGTTCCCATTCTAGGAGCGAAGTGGTGAGCATCGAGAGTGAGAGAGTTCGCCGGCCGAGGCCGATCGCCGTCGTGGCCGACCATTCGTAGCCGGGCGGCAACAACGTGCTCCTCGACGGCGCGCGCTGACGCCCAAGGTCGCCGACTTCGAGCCGGGCGCGGCCGGTGAACCGCGCCGACACGCACGTGTCCGTCTCCTGCGTGCGCGGCACGCCCGGGTACGCCGCGCCGGAGATGTGGATGATGGCCGGCGTCACGGAGAAGTGCGCGGCGTGTACGCCGGCATGCTCCCGCCGAGATCGTCGGCCGGCGGCGGAACTTCGACGAGGCGGCGCCCGAGAGCCAACGGTGGTTCCCCATGCCGGGCGTGGACCAAGTACGAGAGGGGCGAGCTCGCGGAGCTCATCGTCGCGCCACCGAGCCGTGGCACCAACCGTACGGCCGTTGTTGGGCAACAACCGCGGCGAAGTGACGAGGAGAGATTGCGGAGAGGATGTGCAAGGTGGCGTTACCGTGCGTGCGGCAGCTGCCGGAGGCGAGGCCGCCGATGAGTGCGGTGAGCAAGATGCTTTGGAGGGCGAGATGGATGTAGCCCCACCGACAAACCCGTTCCCGCATCTAATTGCAAATAAGCAGTGGTGGCGAACCTGTGGACGACGACGATGACGAGTGGCGGCATGGGGAACAACGGGATCTTCTTGCCTTGACACTTGCAAAAACACCGAACTACATGAGAGGGAGCCTAGTTGCGCTTGACTTGACCACCTTGATCTTTCTTTCTTCATCACATTTGAAAAAAATCATGTTTTTTTTTTGAAACTTGGGGTTCTATTACTCTGATGCTAGCCGATCGGCCGCAACAATTACATCCAAGCGTTCAGGGAAAGAACTTATAATTTGTTCCTCCCCCTCAATGCACGAATGACCCAACACAGCAAGCTCATGGGCTGCTTGATTACATGTTCTGCCTTTAAACTGGCAAGTAAAACTAAGAAAATGGCCTCTCCCCAGCTCCTTCAGCTCCTGGACCAGGTGACATACAGCCGCCTCGTCCCAGTCGCAAGTGTTCACGGCTCTGACCGCCTGTTGGCAATCCGTTTCGAGTACTAGATGGCCGATACCCAGCTCTAGTGCTGCCTGCATTCCTTGCAAACAAGCGACAAGTTCCGCGTGCAACGCGCTCAGGACATGGCATATCTTCCCTCTCCCTGCTGACACCACATCCCCAACACTATCTCTTATGATATACCCCCAGCTCCCAGTTCTGGATTCAGCAATGAAAGAGCCATCACAGTTCAATTTGAGTACCCCCTCTGGTGGTCTTTTCCAAGACTCATGTGGTCTTCCCCTCAGCCCTGGCCCATTAGTACTGACAATCTCCTTACTGGTTGTCGCCTCCTCTGCATAAGCCATTGTGCTCCTAGCAATGTATTCAGCACCCCGTCGCCTACCTTCTTCTCTGACCCCATTCCTTTCATTCCATATGCTCCACAAAGCTATGATAATCAGTAGTCTTTTGTCTTCCTTTCTGCCCAATATGAATTCAACTGCTTCTCTAGGTGTGAATAGATTGGCGAGAGACTGCCTTTCTGCTTCCATATTCAGTCTTTCCCATACCTCAGTAGCAAGGCCACATTTGAAGAAGAGGTGTCCTCCGTCCTCCCCCACCTCATTGCATATCACACAACGCTGTTCAACTTCCATCCCCCTTCCACGTAAATTGCACCTCAGTGGGTGGGAGTTATGAGCCAGCCTCCACATGAAATGCTTCAATTTGCTTGGACATTTGAGCTTCCAAATTGCCTTCCAGACCGGATCAGCTGAGTTGCTGCTTCCACCCTGTGCTCCTCCTCTCATTCTCGTTCGAAGCACCTCATCTCGATAAACCTTGTATGCACTCTTGACACTGAACTGGCCGTGCTCATCAAAGTGCCATGCTAGCGAGTTCTCCTTGCCTTCATGTATTGGAGCGCTAGAATCACATCAGAATCCTCCGGCCAGAAAATCTCCTGTACCATCTGATAGTCCCAGCCACCTGTAACAGGATCCATCAGCTCGTGAACCTGGGAACACAGCGTCGAACCCCTAGGGGTTATCGGTCTCCTTGATGGGGCCCTCGGGATCCAAGGGTCCTTCCAGATGTTCAGGTTGTATCCGTCACCAATACGCCAAATCATCCCCTTCTTCACCAGGTCAAGACCATGTAGGATGCTTCTCCAGCAGTAAGACATGTTTGACTTCGGCTTCGCTTCCAGGACACTGGTATTAGCATAGTATTTCGCCTTCAACACCCGAGCACACAGAGACCCCGGGTTGTACCATAGTCGCCAGGCCTGCTTTGCCAACATAGCCATATTAAATGCATAAATGTCCCTAAACCCCAGCCCACCCTCCTCCTTGGGAGCAATCAGCCTATCCTTGCTCAGCCAGTGAATTTTATTCTTTCCCTCCTGATGATTCCACCAATATCTGCATATCATGGAGCCGATTTGATCACATAGGGTTTTTGAGATGTCAAAGCAGCTCATAGCAAACACTGGGATCGTCTGTGCCACCGCTTTTATGAGTATCTCTTTACTGGCCCATGAGAGGAACTTTTCATTCCAGGACTGCATCCTCTTCCAGATTCTATCCTTCAAGTAAGCGAAAGTGCTTGTCTTCGATTTACCCACATGAACTGGAGACCCAAGTACCTCTCACTCATGGTTTCTTTTGTAACCTGTAGAATATCACATACAGTTTGCTTGTGTTCCGGCTTTGTGTTTCGACTGAATAGGACCGCCGACTTAGACTTGTTGATCATTTGGCCCGAAGATAGTTCATAAAGCTGGAGTATTTGCTGCAGTTGCCTGCTATCCCCCTCGTTTGCTCGAATCAAGATTAGTGAGTCATCGGCAAACAGAAGGTGTGATATGCACGGTGCATTCTGACAGATTCTAACTCCGGCTAGTGAACCATCCCGTTCTCCTTTCTTGAGTAGTGCCGAGAATGCCTCAGCGCAAAGGAGAAAGAGATACGGTGAAATCATGTTGGTGTGCCTTGTAGATGTATTATACAAAAATATCTCTGCACCATTTGAAAAAAAAATCATGGTGGAGTACTGTACTGTATCTTTAAGGGCTTGCTGTACCTTGTATAAAGAAAAAGGCCTTCTTGATAATTAATATTTACATTGCCCAGTTTTTTGTGTGACTTATTTACACATTACTGAGTTGAAGCATACGTAAAGTATTTTGTTGAACTAGTCCATTAACTTTTTTTAAAAAAATCATTGGCTGGACTTATGCTGAAGAAATACTACCTCCATCCAAGAAATAATGTAATTCTAGCACAGTACATTAGGTTTGGCCAAATATAAATAAAAAAGTATTAATATCTATGATATCAAACTAATGCCATTAAATTAACTATAAAATTTATTTTCAAAATAAATTTATTGGGAGACATAAATATGAATACTATTTACTAACTTGATTTTTGAAATCAAACAACCTTAGATTTTTGGAAGGAAACAGACAAACTTGATTCGAGTCTTTTTGAGAGGACCTAAAGAAGAAGTGGACTGCAAATATGGTAGGGGCTTCCTCGTGATGCAGAAGAGCCCAAGATATCTTTTTCTTTAATGGAGGCCCATTATAACTGAAGATCTGGCCCAAGGCTGGGCCTAGGGTTAGCCCAGAGGCTCTCCTATATAGAAGCGCGGCGAGAGCTCGCGCCGCCGCCGCTATCGCATCACAGGCCTCTCTTCTGCACACGCCTCCGAGAGGGCGAGAGCGAGAGGAGTCGCGCCGGCGAGAGAGCGAAGCAGCCGTCCCGCCGCGATGAGGGCCAAGGTGAGCTACCCTCACCTCTTTGAATCTCGCTGCGCCGCCCTCTGTTTCGTACTACTCTAGTGGCCTTGCGCCGTGTGGTGGTGTAGTTCTCTGTGATGAGCAAACAGATGACGAGTCCGATCGAATCCATTCCATTACACCATGGGGACAACCGAGGCATTTGTCTGAGAGAACACCCCGCTCTTGCTGTAGTGATGCTAGTATTATTATTTCTATTTTTTTTGGTTTGCTGGTGTAATGTCGTTCGATTGCTTGTTTTGCCTTTCTCTGGTTGGCATGATGAGGAAAGATATACAAGTCTGATCTGCTAGATGAGAAATTCCTCCTACTCATTCTGAATGCCAACGTTCCTTATCTTTATGTATCTTTTTTCTTTTGTCAATGTTCCCCTAGTTTTCTATCCAACAGCCAAGCTGATTGTTATAAAGTAGAGTTCCTAATGCAAACAAAACATCTCCTATAATTATTCATTGGACTTGATTGAATAACCTTTAGATGCGAAGAATTAGAATATGTCATGTTCTCTGTGATGAGTAAACAGATGACGAGTCCGATTTAATCCATTCCATTATACCATGAGGACAATCGAGGCATTTGTCTGAGAGAACACAACAATGTTTCTCTAGTGTTTTCACTGGACGATTTTTTACTGAATAAGAAATTCATCCACCTCATACTGAATGCCAACGTTCTGCCCATGTATGTGCTGATATTTTAAAGTTTCTGTAGTTTCCAATTGAACAGTTCTGTTGATTGCTAGGACAGTGCAAATAAATTGAGTTGCTAATACAATCAAATCATTTCCTACTATTGTTGTAATTCATTGTACTTGATTGAATAACCTTCAGATGGGGGCTAAACATCGAACCTTAACCTATGTGAAGAATCAGAATATGTGGTGTTCTCTGTGATGACCAAACAGATGACGAGTCTGATTTAATCCCTTCCATTGTACCTTGAGGACAATCGAGGCATTTGTCTGAGAGAACACATCAATTTATTGTTTTTCTCTCATTACGAGGAAACTAATAAGATTTTCTGATACCCTGGATGAGAATTTCCTCCTTATTCTGAATGCTAGCACACATTTCATGATTCCTTTTGTTGATTAGGCAACTGTTGAGCTAATGGTTAGTTGTTGAAAATAAAATAACTCGTACTAGTTGGTATATAAACATCTTTTGGTAGCTTCTTTTTATTGGATTGGAAGAACCTTTATGTTGTGGGGCTGTTAGTAATCAGCTTAACTTGATGTTTTGCCATTTGTATGGGCTCCAATGCTGCTTGTCCCCCATGTTTTCAGCCGCTTGCTACTCTCTAGCTTACAGTAGGACAAAAGGCTTGACTCGCAAAATTGTTGTGAAGGCAATGGCTTGACTTGGCTCCCTAAATGAATAACAAGGAATAGACTAACACCAACTGAATCAAGGATGAGTCTGATCTAATCCAATAACTGACTTGTACTGATCTGTATTTGTTTTCTGGTATTTCACTGTTCTCTGTGATGAGACAACAAAGATGACGAGTCCGATCTAATCCATTCCATTAAACCATGTGGACAATCGAGGCATTTGTCTGAGAGAACTATTGTTTCTTTGTTAATTAGTTTCTGTTTTCCTGCCTTTTATATTTAACTGGTTGGCATGTTACTTTGTGTCTTATCTAAGTGATGAGAAATACCTCCTACTCATTCTGAATGCTGTAGTCTCCTTTTCCTTTTTTTTTCTTTTTTTTTGATTTGGCTTAATCTGGTATTTTTATTGGATGTAGTACTTGTGATCATTTTTAAGACGAGGAGGAACAATTGATGTTTCATTCCGATTAGATCTGAAATTCTGCAATAACAGCTGTTCATGTTGATCTTTCAGTTCTTGACATGCATTTACAGTTCCGCTGATACTGTCTTTGATGCTGGCGTGTCCTTTTTTTTTTTTTTTCCCTCCTTTTGCCTAGGCTTCATGTTGACATGCATTTTGCAGTTTATTAGCTGATAATGTCGTCTTGTTTGTCTGATGTGCAGTGGAAGAAGAAGCGGATGAGGCGGCTCAAGAGGAAGCGCCGAAAGATGAGGCAGAGATCCAAGTAGGCTGATGATCCATGGAGTGTGCTCATAGTCTTTGCGTTTGGTTGCTGTTTACTGAACAATTTAAATTTTCTTTAGTAGCAACAGAGTCTGTAATGTATCTGAAGGTCTTTACCATGGATATCTGTCCATGATCTGTAATGAAGCCTACTGTCATCTGAATATGGTTCCGAATTTTTTTCCCATAGAACCATTGTCGCATCAAGTGTTTGGTTTCGTTATTACTACAGCCTAATTTTTACAATAAAGAAAATATTGCCCTGGATATAGTGCCTCTTTAGCTGATGTGATTGCTTGTCAATGGATGTGGATTTTGACATGTTTACGTTAACATTTCACTGTGGAAGTCCTACTCCCTCCGTCCCTAAATAATTGTCGCCGTGGGATACGTGCCACAAGTTTGACTTGATTTGTAGAAAATACGGGTAATATTTACATCTTCAAATAATTTTGTTAAAAAACTAGACTCAAATATCTTTCCGATGATACTAATTATAATATAAATCGATGATATTTATTATTTATTAAAATTGTCGGTATTTGGTTACTTTACGAAGCGAAAGCAACAGTTATTTAGGGACGGAGGGAGTAGCTTGTTAGCCGATCATGTTGCCAAATTGCGGTTGGTTCGTTACCGAGATCAAAGTACGAGCCACGTTTCTAATTAGATCCAAAGGCTTACAAAAAATAATGAATGTATACCCTTGAAGGAATCACACGGCCCATCTTTGATAAGATTTGTTGCAAATTATAGGTTAGTAGCGTGTATAATAGTACCGTATCACTTCCCTCGTGGGTAGGTTCACTGCCATATAAACCGTAATGATGCGTACTCAAATAAAATAAAGACGGAAGGTAAATTCAGGCCAAACATTAATTAAAAAACGAATCTTGTTTCCTAAAAAAACAAAAACTAAGAAACGACGTCCGCAAAAACCCCCGACAACGCCGCAAATTCCTGCGCCGTTTGTTTGGAGCCCTTCTTCTTTCCTCCCCGCGCCGCCCTCCTCTCCCCTCCCCTGTCTCGGGGAAGAAGATTCAAATCCCCCCACGCCACGCCGCCGCCTCAGGCCTCAGCCACAGCCACAGCGAGCCCCTCCGCGGCGCAAAACCCCTAGCCAAGAAACCCCGCCGGCGGCGGCGGTAGCGGCGGCGCGATGGACTGGTACTCGGACGAATCGGACCCGGACATCGACGAGGACCTGCGGCAGGACCTCGACGCGCTGCGCCGCTCCTGCATCCTGTCCGGCGCCGACCCGGACGCCGCCGTCGCGCAGGTCTCGTCCGGCCTCGCCGGCCCCCACCCCCCGCCCTCGCCGCGGCGCCGGGGGCGGCGGCGAACCATCACCACCATGCCGCCGCCTCCTCCTCGGACGACGACGATGACGACGACGAGGAGGAGGACCTTGCCCTCGTCCGCAGCATCCTCGCCAACCTCCACCACCTCCGTAGTAATAAGGCGTCGCCCGGCCTCACGGACGCTGGCCCCGCCCCCGGGGACGACGGCACGTCCTCGCCGCGCCCGATCTGCACGTGGCCCCGTCCGACACCGACGAGGAAGAGGATGACCTCGAGACGCTCCGCGCCATCCAGCGCCGCTTCTCGCATTACCAGTCGAGTGAGTTCTTGCCTGCCATCCCTTGTTTCCATCATCCCTGCTGTCTGATTCGGAATTGAATTCTAACTTGCACCTTCCTAGAGTAATCACTGCCAATTCACTGATGCTTTTTAATTAACGATACCACTGAACTAGGACAGCTTTGATTGATTCTGCTAGTGCTAGACTGATTGACATCTGAAACTATGAATGTGCGAATTAGCGAGCTAAATTTTGATCAAACGTGCAATGGCCTGAACAGTATGGATCGTTAAAAACATGAACTTGCCACCTGTGTTCTAGAGATCTATTAATCTTTCTCTGATCTGTCATAGTTGTTGAGGAATTTAAAACAGATGACTTTCCTGCGCTCTGATTTGAAATACACTGTTAACCTTCACGCCCTCTGTAGGAATTTAAAACAGATGACTTTCCTGCACTCTGAGTTGACATAGTACACAGTTAACCTTCACGTAATGCCCTCTGTAATGTCAATCTTGTTCCAGCACATGACACTACAATAGCTTCGATTTCTATGCAATGCATGACTAGTTATATGGTAGATGGTACATGCTATCATGCAAGGGGATAGTCATCACTAGCATTTCTATGTATGTTCTTTTGAAGCTGCTGTACACTCGTAAGAATGTCATGATTCAGCACATGTTCCTCTGTAAGGTAAATGGGTGCGTTACACACTTGATGAATGGTCCTTAGTCTTTTTGGTTTTCCTATTGTAGGTACCTCCACTGGTTCACCGAAGACCTTGAAACCTGAAGCGTCACTAGAAGTCCAAAGTGACCTTTTTACAGATCAGTCTGATGTTGATTTAGCTGCGCAGAAGCAAATTGGAAATGCTCCTCATCGAGATCGGTTTCCCAAGGCTGCGCTATTGTTAGTGGATGCTCTCAAGAAGAATAGAGCGTGCCAGAAGTTCATTAGAAGAAAAATGGTGAGCATTGAGGCAAAAATTGAAGCAAATAAGGATCTTAGGGATCGTGTAAAATGCCTTTTGGGCTATCAGTTAAGCTGCCGAAAATCAGTCGGCAGATCTTTAGGCCAGAAGGAGGATCCTCGTGTCAGATTGATTTCCCCCATGAAATCAACTCAGCCGTGTTCAAAGGTACTGGCATCTGTATTTACAGCTATGCGTTGGATATTGCATGATACACATTATTACCTTATATAGGATACATAAAACACTCGGAGTCTCGGACCTTCTATTATTGTCCTATTGCTATTCATTGTTCTGAAATTTACCATGGGAAGATTAGTAATTAGCTTACCCTATAGAATTTGCCTACGTTTTGGTTTCTTTGCAACTGTTGCTTGTAAATACCTTCATGGTAACCTGTCTGCCCTGTTGTAGACAAAAAAATTGTAGCAGGTCAGCTATCTCAGTCGCAACAGTGTTTTTGTATATTATGAACCTAATTCTGCAGGTACATAACTCCTCTTAGTCATGTTAGCTAATTTGTTTGGTTTTGACTGTCATAATAATATTATTTTCTTTGTTTTTCAATTTCGTTTGCACTGCAACTTATCGTTATTTATCTGTTATTTACAGGTCAATTTTTTTATGTGCAAGCTTTTTGTGTGTGTGTGTGTGTATGTGTGTTGGGGCGGGGGGGGATTATATGCTATCAAAACTACTGTTTCCCTTTTGTGACGAACAGAATGATATAAATAATCCTTTCAGTTCTTGAAACATGGAAGTTTTTGTTTTTATACTACATATTGTTCCCCTCGTGTGTGCAAGAATTATTGTATTCTAGTCTGCATCTGTTTAGTCTTCTAGTTTTATTTGATACAATAAAACCTTATTAAAGTGACATATATTTGGTGCAGAACAAATATAGGAAGATGCCTTCACTATTTCTTGGCCCAGCTAAGAACCCACATGTCTCAAAGTATGAAATGGTGCTGAAGCAATTCCCATTGTCATTTAAGAAGCAACCATGGTCAGATGAGGAGAAAGATAAACTTGCCAGGGGAATAAAGCAGCAATACCAAGAAACATTGATTTTGGACTCGCTGAATAATGGAAGGTAATTTCGAATTTCTTAATTGTTGACCACAATAGGTCATTTTCTCGTCTATTTTAGTCATGGATTTTACTTTGCAAACTATATGTTTGTTTAATTTTTGTTGATAGCACTTTTCTTATAATTCTTACCATATCAAAACCGAGTAGAAAAAATGATGATGCTTCAGTACAAGTTAGTAGACATTCTGTTTTTCAATGATGTAGCTTGTTTTATTAGTGTGTTCTGCAATGGATCTGACTGAGTAGATATCAGTTAATGAACAGTCAGTTTTGGCTCCTGCACTGTTTGGGGTTGAAGAATTTTTTTCCCCATGAAAAGAACTAGGTTTGGCACAACCTTATGACTTTCGATGCAACTTTAGTATTTTATTATTATTGTTTTTGTTTATAGCCTGCCTGTGCTTGTTTGGGACTAAAAGGTTTTGATGTTGGTTGCATTGCTTATAACAGAATCCGAATTGTTGTGCTGCAGTGCTGATGGTGACTTCAGTGCAGTTGATATGGCATATGCACTAACAAATGGTGGTGGAAATTTTGAGGTGACTCCGGAAAATCTTAGATCGGTTCTACCATTAATAAACTGGGATAAGATTTCTGCTATGTACCTGCCTGGTCGATCTGGTGCTGAATGTGAATCGAGGTACTTCTGTTTTCTACTTTTTTTTTTTTTTGGTTCGTGTACACATTCTGTTTTCTACTTTTTTTTTTTTGTGGTTCGTGTACACTGCATGCTTTATATCTGTCTTTCATATCACACTACTGTTTGCTTATGCTGTGATGTATGTAGTTTATACAGCCTATTTTCATACACTGAAAAAAATGTTCATCTCAGAATTCTGATTGCATTTGATCAGGTGGCTAAACTGTGATGATCCATGGATTAACCATGAAGCCTGGACTGCAGACGAGGAAAAAAGACTTCTACTAATTATTCAAGAAAAGGGAATGTGCAACTGGATTAACATTGCAGTTACACTGGGTACGCACCGGACTCCTTTCCAATGTCTTGTTCGTTATCAACGAAGTCTGAATCCCCACATATTGAATAAGGCCTGGACAAAGGAGGAAGATCTTCAACTTCAAGCTGCTGTTGAGACCTTTGGTCAGAAATGGCAACTTGTATCAGCTAGTCTGGATGGTCGCACTGGCACTCAGTGCTCTAACAGGTAACATGTTATTCTCAGCTGGATTGGTAGAGCTACTTCTGGCTGGCTGGCTGCTGTTTTGCTTCAGTTACTGTGTGGTCTACATTTGTGGCTGGCTGGTGTTGTACAGCTGCAGCCTGCAGCATTGCAGCAGTAGCACAGCCGAGCAGGGCCTTTGTTCCTTCTCTTTTAGTTGTCTTTTCTTTTTTTTTTTTTTGCCAAAACTAAACTATATATATAGTTTTGGTTTGTTTCATGATATTGCTCTCGTTGGTCAAGTTTATGTTTTGCTTTTGTTGATCTGCTTTTTTTTTTGTCTATATTTTTACATTTCTCTTTGCTAGGTGGAGGAAAACCTTGCACCCTGAAAGGACCAGTGTGGGAAGATGGCTTCTGGATGAGGACAAACGCCTCATGGTCACTGTTAAGCTGATTGGACCTGGCAAGTGGAGTTTGATTGCTCCGTTTATTCCTGGCCGAACACAAACGCAAATCTTTGAGAGGTAATGTAGTGGTTTGGATATATTATCTCAATGTTTACAGTTTGATGATGATGGTAATGCTAGTTCTTTATTCTTTTAAAACAGGTGGTGCAATATTCTTGATCCGGTTTATATCTTGATGACTGGCGGCCTGAAGAAGATTCCTTGTTATTGGCTTCAGTAGCTGAGTTTGGGCCTTGCTGGTCCAAGATTGCTAAGACGATAATTCCTGGACGTAATGATAGTATGTGCTATAGGTAAAACTTATTTCTTTTCTGCTTTAGCATAATGCCATCAGTAATATGCTTTTGGAGAAGCTTCCCTGGTAATGGTTATTTTGTTGTGAATTGCAGACGATGGAAAAAACTTTGTAAACATGAAGTCCAGAAAGTTAGAGAAGCCAGACAATTGAAGAAAGCTATTTTTCAAACCAATTTTGTTGATAGAGAAAAAGAGCGCCCTGCAATTTGCCCTCGTGACCTAATGTCACTTTTACCCTCCAAAGGTGATGGATGTGATGAGGCCATCGTAAGGTATTGCAAATTTCTATCTAGTAGTTGTATACTTATCTCATTATGATATGGAAAGACTAGGGATAGATGGATTAGTAGAGAAACCCCGGATAGCCGCCGTTCCTCGAGACTATCTTAGGGTTCTTCTTGCTTGATTACAATCGATACAGGGCCTCTCTTATATAGAGATGGCTGACTTGACTCCTAAGGAAATATCCTAACTGAACCAATCTAACTTATCCCTTTCCTAACTTATCTCTTCAATCTAATCTAATCTGACTAGGTACTGTTCACGCGCTACAGTGCCGCGTGGGCCCCTGGGCCGGATCCACCTGCCATAACACATTATGATCTCTTTTCCTTATGTTGTCATTTTAATCCCAATTTTCTGGTGAAGATCACCCCTCAGCTAATGATATATTGAAGCCATCTACATGCAAATCTGTATCTGATACTGATATTAGTTACAGTGTCAGAGCGATCAAGCACAAATTTTTCATACATTACAAAGCTTGAATTGTTTTTCCTCACAAGTTTGTCCCATATTTGATTTTGCAGGGGTAGATCAGAAAAGCAAGGTGAAGAGAACCTGGCTGTGTCCAATATTGTCGACATTTCAGCTGATCTTGATTGTGTTGCTGCTAATACTGTTTTGAACACCAGCTCAAGGAGGTCAAGGAGAGTATCGTCCGGGTACATAACAAATTCTTGACTTTCAGTTAATTATATCTGTCATTATGCTTGCTCACTATTTTGTGACGTACTTGCTTTTGCAGACGTAGATCAAAAAAGCATACTGCAGGGAATAATATTGCTGTGCCTGATGATCTCAATGCTTCATCCAGCGCCCCTAGCAGTTCCAGAAAGAGGAAATCTACTACTGGCAACAATGTAGCTGCAAAAAAGAGATCGAGGGTATCTATCAGTGTAAGTGCTGATAATGAGGTAGGGACAAATAGAGTAATGGACTCTGTGGCTGTTGGTGAAGAGGGAGTAGTCAAAAAGAGAACAAGGCGTTCGAAACCTGTTGGCAATGAGGGGGCTGTCAGAAAGAGAAGGGGCTCTGATAATGAGGTAGGGACAAATGGAGTCCATGACTCTGTGGCTGTTGGTGAAGAGGGAGTAGTCAAAAAGAGAGGAAGGCGTTCGAAACCTGTTTGCAATGAGGGGGCTGATAATGAATTAGGGACAGATAAAATAACGGACTCTGTGGCTGTTGGCGAAAAGGCAGCAGTCAAAAAGAGAACAAGGTGTTCGAAACCTGTTGGCAATGAGGGTGCTGTCAGAAAGAGGAGGGGCTCTATCAATACTGATGATGAGGCAAGAACAAATTTAATGATAGATCCTACCATTGGTGAAGAGGGAGGAGTCAAAAGGAGAACAAGGCGCTCAAAACCTGTTGGCACTGAAGGGCCTGCCTCTATTGGTGATGATGGTGCAGTCAAAAAGAGGACAAATTCTGTCTCCACTGAAAGCCATGGTGCTGTTACAAAAAGGACCACAGTGTCATCAAGGTAGCACTTCGATGCAGTGGTTTCTCATATGCTCATTATTTGCATTGATCTCCTTGTGGAGTTCATTAACCAAGAGCATCTCTTGTTTGCCTTTTCAGGAGGAGGAAATCAGCTGTAGTTAATATGCCTACAGAGGGTGTGCCGGATGCTGCCCCTGACTTGGACCTTCCTTGTGCAATTTCTGACGAAAGAGTTGTTGATGCTGGAAATATGGATAAAGGGAGGAGAAAATCAACCCCGAGGTATTATGCTTTACCTTTGTTGTTTGTTTGTACCTTTTTTGGTGCATGCACATAACATTGAGGTTTAGGGTGTCAGTTGTTTCCTTAATTTTTTTCACCCCATTGTTTACAGACCGAAGCCCAAGCAGATAAACATGCCCGAAGGGGATGCTGATAGAAACTCCACATTCACACGACTTGCCAATTGCCTGTCGTTTGCCCGTATGAAAGGAATCAACAGGAACAAAAGATAATTGAAGTTGAGGTATATCGAGCACTACTGCATTAGAAAGACCTTAATATATTTGTGGTTTCTTTTGGAATCTGTTACTCTTTTTGCTGATGTATGGTACTTACGTTTGCAATGCTTTTGTGGCTATAGAAACCAATGCTTGAAAAGGGTTTAGTTTCACCTGAAGATGATTTTGCCTGTGGAGATTACAGTCAGTACACGTGGAATGCACAAAGGTAGTAAAATATGATCTAGAAGTATCTAGGCTCAAGGGATGAGAAATTTTCTTATCGTTCTCTCTGTTCAGGATGGTGCCCAATAAGATGGAGTGTCATCAGGCACAGTGCCTTGTATGTGAGCAGGTCCACAGCAGATTCCCTTACACAAGGTCTCTTTTAACTACTGGAGGACATCTATTATAATGAGCTTGTTTTGCCGATGCATCACTGTGCTGCGTCGCTCTTATGCAGGAATCTTGTTTAAACAGAACCAGGGTCATGTGGATGTCATCTGTTGATGCCAAAAACTGGCACACCATATACAGGTAGTAGTAACTTGTAAGTGCATGCAAAGAGTATCACATGAGCTCAGATTTGGACCTAATTTAATTGATATAAGTTCTCCCAAATTTAATTGATTTAAGTTCTCCCAAAATATTACGGTCCTTTTTTTTGGTGGCTTATCACTAGATAAAGGTTATTCAGTCTTTGGATGAGAAACTAAAATTGGCCTTGTCTCGTTATACCTGCCAAGTCGTTTGCAGTTGGTGATATAGGTACTGGGCATTTAACGCGTCGATGACAATTTATTGATTCTCCATTATGCTTGTGCGATGAATGAGCGTTCTTGCCGGAAGCATTTCCTAACTTGCAATCGCATCAAACCTTTGAAGGTAGCCAATAATGCCTAGGATGGTCATTGACACTTGAAAGTTGGTACATGTCTGTTCGTGTGTGACGGTCGTACGTGATTGTCATCCATATATGAAGCTGGTACGAGTGTCGTGTGACTGCCTTTTTTTGGGTAAATAAATCCTCTGCTGCCACGTGCCATGTGCATCGTTCCAACCTCCAAATCCTGCCCTTGAAGCTCTAGTTTTCTGGGCTGATAAGATTTTTCGAATGATGCAACGAGAGATGCGTGTAAAGATCAGCAAGTATATACTGCAAGTGCTCAATATTAACGAATCATCAACACCACCACCGTACAATCGCATTTGAATAACAACTTGTTGGACTTCTTTTTATTATATAATAACATCATACAATGAATATTTCCATATTTTGATATTACATTGATCAGCTAAAGCCTGCGATAAATGTATGAATCCCTGAAGAATCGAACGAATGACCATAAGCACTATATATAACATCCTCGAGTAGAGGTCTCTAAGTAATACTATGTTCACCTAAGCTTCATCCATCCAGATCGCTTGCTTAGACACAGCCAACCTCTTCATAAAATCATAGCCTGTGGTGGCTCATATCCACTCCGGTGTGCCTTCTGCCATGCCCACGCCACCTTGAGGCTCTCATGGAGGTCAGTGCGCTGCGCTGTCCAGTTCAGCTCCCTGTTGATCTTGGCAGGGTCACTGTAAACCTCTGCGTAGTCGCCTGGTCTGCGAGGGAAGTAGTCAACCTTGATATCGGCTCCGGTTGCCTTCTTGCAGGCATCGACGAACTCCTTCACTGACCGACCTGAACAATCAAATGGAACCCAAACTGTATTAGCTAACTGACAGTGTGATGTTTTGTTTCTCTGATTTTCATGTAAGATGCTGGTGTTCTGAGGATACATGACCTTTTCCAGTGCCAACATTGTATATACCAACTCTGCCTCTTTGTGCCTTGTTGAGTGCCTTCACATGGGCATCAACAAGGTCGGTGACATCAATGTAATCTCTTACACAAGTGCCGTCAGGTGTTTCATAGTCGGTACCTTTAACCTATATATAGTGGCAAGTACCATTGTTAGTAAGCGTATAAACTAAGGAACATCATATATCAGCACTTGTAATGCAGCAAAAAAACCATTAAAGGATATGGCAGCAGAAGATCAAGAGCTTCCTCAAGTGGTAAATCAACATACCTTTAAACCTGGAATGATTCCCAGTGCTGCATCAAAGCATGCCCCTGATATACGGCCATGCTCACGCAACTCAGGTCTAGGAGCTTCACCCAGTCTGCCTTCTGGGTCAGAACCAATGACATTGAAATATCTATTGCAGCGCAAGATTACTCATTACATTAGTAACTCAGCGACTAAATGATGGTTTCATTCAAAAGAGGGTACTATTGATTTCTCGGTGATTGGTGAGTAGTCCAACCTTAGAATCATGACAGCCATGTCTGATTTCTTGGACTTTGAGAAGTCCAAAATGATGTCCTCTGCCATTTTCTTGGCCTTACCATATGGGTTGATCGGAAACTGCAAAGCATAGTTTAGCACAGAAATTTTTGAGAACGAAAAATGGTAAATTCTGCACTCATTCTTGTTAATGCAAACTAAATAAGAAAGCTTCCAACTTGTTTTCGAAAGAATCTAAAAGTTTCAGAAGCGATCTGCTGACCTGGGGAGTTCCTTCAGTGATGGGCATCTTCTCAGGCTCTCCATAGGTTGCACACGTACTAGAGTAGATCAGAGTCTTCACATTGTGTGTTGCCATAGCTTCCAGCACCACTAGTGTGTTTGCGGTGATGTTATGATAGTACCTGTTCAAGGCGTTGTTCTGAGTATTATTATGTGCTGGTAGGGTGGGATGATAGTCATTAGAGACCGAGGAGAAGTGAAATCCCAGTACCTCAGAGGTTCAAGCGTGCTCTCACCAACATAGGCAACAGCAGCGAAGTGCATAACAGCATCAAACGCGTTTTGTGCAAATATTCTGTTAACCTGAGGTTATGTTGTTAGGGAAGTGATATCACAAGAGCAGTCTTGTTTTTCTTTTCCTGTCGTTCATGTTTATGAGCGAGCCTGCAGAGGCATTTGATTAAATAAATCAATGTGTAAATGAATGGGTAAATCAGGATACGGCTTCTAGATCTCCTAAGTCAGCCTGTATGAACTGCAACCGCCCAGGCTCCGGGAACAGGTTCTGGAGAACCTTGATGGCCCCAATGTTTCCTCTGGAAAGATTGTCCTGGAGACGACACAAGTCTGTAGCTGTAAGCATCCTTGTAAACTCAGAACATGAAGGATGCTAGATTTGAGCAGGGAATGGGGACGGCAAGTCATCAAGTATTTATGCATACCACTATGGTGACTCTGAAGGAGTCCTTGAGCAAGCGAAGAGCGGCGTGGGAGCCGATGTAGCCAGCGCCGCCGGTGACGAGCACGTGCGTGACGCCAGGTTCATGGATGGAGAACTGCGTGTTTTTTTCATTCATTCATTCATTCAAGGGATATTAGGAGTGGGTGACACTGTGGTTGTAGAGGAAGGATTGTTGTTACCAACCAGGGTGGGTGCGGGAGTCAGCCTCCTGTGGCACGGTGGCTGGGTGAGCATGACGACGCACATGGCGGCGAGGAGCGCGAGCATGACCACCTTGCTCAGGCACCGCGGCTTGCGCTTGGGATCCGACGACAGCTCCATGATCTCTGCAGGAGGGAAGAGGAAGATGACGACGGCACATCACAATTGCGTTGCGTCGCGTTGCAGCAAGAAATCGAAGGAAGCAGAGATTGGGGAGACAGAGAAAGAGAGAAGCAGAGCGGAGGGAGGGAGCGGACCTGATAAGTAGGCGGAGCAGGATCTGGCGGCGGCGGGCCTCTGCGGCGGCCGGCTGCCGCGGCTGGCGGGCAGCATCGGGCGCGCGCGGGGATGCCGGAGACTCGGGGCGGATTGGATTTGGGTTGGTGCACCGGCGCGGCGACCGGCCGGCCGGCCGGGTCAGCCGTGGAATAGGAGGCGGCGCCGCCTCGCTCCCCCCCTGCCTCGGTTCCGCTGGAGCTCGGTGCGGGTGCAGAGGCGCCGTTTGGATCCAGGCCCAGCAGAGCGGAACGAGGAAAGCGGAGCAGCTGGCCCCCGCACTCGCAGTCGCAATGAGAGAGAGAGAGTGGAATCGGGACGGCGACACGCACGCCGGCACGCGGGAGGGAGCCGACAAAGCAAAAGGAGGTGGCCGTGCTGGTGCTGGTGCTGGTGCTGGTGCGGTGCCTGCCTGCCTGGTGGCGGAGTGGGAGGGAGGAGGTGCCGTTGGAGGCGGCGGCTACCTAGTACTCCCTACTACCTACCTGTACGCGTCCAGTGCCACTGCCAGGCGGAAAGAAGGGAGGTGGGCAACGGCACAGGCCGCGGCGGCGGCCTGGTGCGGTCGGCAGTCACAGAGCATCCACACCCAGACACCCACACCCACTGCTGGGGCGCCGCTAGTAGAACGAAAGGACCTCTGCTCTCTCTTCTTCAAAGTTCTTCTTGAGTTTCATCCAAAAAAAAGTTCTTGAGTTGTTAAATTTTTTAAACTTTAACTGAACTTCTAGAAAAAAATGTTAAGATTTATAATATTGAATTAGTACTATTAAATTTATTATATGATAGATTTTTATAATATACTTATTTTATGTCATAGATATATTGATGCTCTTTTTGGTTAGTATAGATTTTAGGAGTTAATACTTTCAGGGACGGAAGAAAAAATTGGTTGGTATAGATTTTAGAAGTTGAAGCTTTTAGGGACGGAGGAGGTATACTCTAGCCTGGTGTGCGGAGAAGAACGAAAGTACTGAACCAACATATCTGCACATAGAGAGAAAACAGTGAGATCGGGCGCATACAAATCGATATAATCTATGATGTAGGGGAGACATCTTTAGCCATTTTTAAGCTAACCTTTGATTCTGTTTTTTATAATAGCTAACCTTTGGTTGAGGCCACACTAGCTTTAACTGTTGCATAGTGGCTACCCTAAGAGCTTTCCAACCGCAGTATAGTGATTGTTTAATAGTAGTAGTCTCAATATTTACTAATCTATGTAGATCATTTTATTTGTACTGAAACCAATAAAAATGTTAGTCTCCATTGCTCACACCGCATGTAGGGACCCTTGTCGTCTGCTGATCATAAGGGCCATGTGGACGCAGCGTGCGCATGTTTTGGCCACCCTTTTCACGTTTCGCTTATTTATTTACTTCATTCCCCACAGAGAGTGAAAGGGAAAAGCCACCATCTACCTCGCCAAAATTCATACCAAGAGAGAAAAAAAAAAAAAAGAAAAGTATTGCCCACTAAACAATTAACTGACAGCTACTACTACGTGGGGTTTTGGGGAGAGCTTGTTTGTTTTGCACCTTTGGCGTACAAGATCCCATCATCGGCTCTAGAAAATTCTCCACCAGAACTGAAATGGACAAATTAAGGAGTCCGGATACTATGCAGTTCGATGTTGATCAGCCACCAAAAACTGCGCCACCGACTCTCTCTCCTCTACAATAATCTCCATGTGTTACACAGCACGCACGCTACTGTATACTATAGTACTCGCTGGCTAAATCTTATTCTATAGATCTTTTTTAAATTTAACGAATTTATATAGAGAAATGTATAAATATATTTATACGCACTAAAATATATTTCATATTGTATCTAATGATAATAATTTCATGCGATAGATATTACTATTAGTTATTAGTTATTTATTAATAAATTTGACCAAACTTAAAATGTTGACTCAAGACAACTATAAAAAGCTGATTTATTCAAGGATAGATTGAGCAGTTCATACAATACTAAGGGTTTCTTTGGTTCAGCTGTGAGCTATGAAAAAAATTGTTTGAGTTGTGTAAAAATTTCATAATATAAGCTACACATTGTGAAAAGTATTTAAGTTGTTAGGCAAAAATAACTATAAAACCTACTTTCAACTGTAAATATATCTCTATTTTTTTAATCTATTTTGGACAACAAAAAAGCTGAAAGGCAAAAGCAGGATCCAAAGAATACACGGTCCTGACCTATTTGATACAATGGGCCAGCACAACACTTAAATTTGATGAATCCAGCCCATGTTGGATACGACTACAGAACCAATGAAATCTGGCCCGTTTCTATCCCTCTCCTCACTACCCCGCCAGGCACCCGGCCCCCTCTTAGTCATGTCATCCATTAACATTCACGCAAAGCCGAGGGCGCGCGGCGCTGGCGCCAGGCTACGTAGACATGGGCGGATTCAAGGGTATTTCCTTGTATTCCTAGGAATATCCAACTATTTTGGCACACTTTTATGTATAAATGTGTATATACTCATATGTATATATGTATAGTATAACATTCTGTAGCGTTCTCACTCAATTTAGCTCAAAACAGCCCAAAAATTGGTCTAGTCTTAGTATTTTGTGACTTTAACTATAGATAACATACTACTCTAAATTATATTTTAATCTTGTGGATTCAATCCTTTTTATGATGTGTGGAAGTGAGAATACCCAAGTTTCGAATCCTGGCTCCGCCACTGTGCGTAGAGGTGGTTGCGCTGGTGCCGCAGGCGAGGGAGCTTGAGGCGCACAACGGCGGCCAGGGGCTCGTCATCACGGCAATGACGCGTGGCATCCATGTCTCGATGGTGGCGACGCGATCGAGGCCGAGGTCACGTCCGCGTGGCAGCTGCTTGATGGCATATCGGACCAGGCTAGTACGTGCTCGATTGGCCAACTATATCCACTCCTCATCTCCAAATGATGAACATGAGGCACGCAGTGGAGCTTGCACTTGTCAGATATGCGGAGCGACTGGTGGTAAGTCTAAGATCAACTTCAATTTCGATTTAATTTAGATGTTGATTCTTCGACGTCGAAGGCAATGTATAGAATATTGATTTTTGAGTTGGATCCTTATTGCGCCTGATTGAACTCACAGTTTTATATTGTTTTGTTGTATCTGATTTGTAGTACGTGTGGCGTTGCTATCAGCTTGATGTATTTTATTTGATTTCTATCTGATTTGTAGTCGATTTGGATTACGTGTGGCGTTGGTATCAGCTTATATGTGTTGTATTTGATATTTGATTTCTATCCGAAGCTTCTTTTCTTTCCGCGAGGTTCTGACTTCCACCATCCTTATATATAGGCTGAATGAAATTAGGCTGGACGAAAAATCACAGCAAACCAAAAAATTTGGCTGAAAGTTTTGCCTCTTTATTATGGTATAAATAATTGTTTATCACTTTGTATATTAATTTTATTTTAAATTATCAACCATTTCCATGGCAATGCATAGGGTACACTTCTAGTTTTCTTATGTTTGTTGGTAGAAGAATAAATGGGCCCAACCTTTTGATTCAAGGAAAAAGTCTATTTTTCCTCCCCTCGAACTTCAAAACCAGACAAACAACCTCACTCAACTTTTCAAACCATGCGCTTTACCTCTCTCGAGTGGTTTTGCTACAATAACAATGGTTTTATCTTTTCGGATGATTTTTTTGAAAAATCATAATAAATCACAAAAAAATTATAAAATAAAAAAATCTAATTTTTGTTGGACTCTACATGAGTAGATATACATAGTGAATATATAATATGGTATGCTTTGTAGTACAAAGTTTTTGCTAGTCTTTTTTTTTTTTTATTTATTTGGCTGAACTTTAGAAAAATCATAGTAAATCATAGAAAAATTATAAAATAGAAAATCTAATTTTCTTAGACTCCACGTGAGTAGATCTACAAATAAAAAATATAATATGATATACTTTAATATAAAATTCTTTGCTGTAACTTTTGATCTATACTTTTCTCGTAATTAATTAAAATAATTCATAACTATAGCTTCTATAATTATTTTGTTGAACTAAAGCATACCATATTATATATTCACTTTGTATACCTACTCATGTGGAGTCCAAAGAAAATTGATGTTCTATTTTATGATTTTCAATGATTTACTATGTCTTTTTCAAATATTCAGCCAAAATAGATAAAAAAAACTTTGTAGACCTACTCATGTGGAGTCCGGCAAAATTGGATTTTCTATTTTATGATTTTTCAATGATTTACTATGTCTTTTCAAATATTCAGCCAAAATAGATAAAAAAGAAAAATACTAGCAAAAACTTTGTATTAAACATACCATATTATATATTCATCTGCGTAGATCCACTCATGTGGAGTCCAATAAAATTAGATTTTCTATTTTATAATTTTTTTGTGATTTACTATGATTTTTTAAAATATTTAGCCAAAATAAATAGAAAAGAAAAAAACAAAATAAAACCACTGTCACTGTAGCAAAACCACCGTCAAAACCACTATAGGGAGGTAAAATGCATGGTTTAAAAAGTTAAAGAAGGTTGTTTGTCTGGTTTAGAATTCAGAGAGGAAAAGTGGACTTTTGCGAAAGTTGAGGGAGGGAAAGTAGACTTTTTCCTTAATACAATGGGTCAACATAACACTTAAATTTGCGTGCGGACTAGCTTCAAGGTCCATACAAGTATATTCCGACAGTTGAGATTAAAGCAAAATCACAAAAATAATATCGCCTTTTGATACGTGCAGTTGATCCATTGATTTCTCCATAATACGATTGAACAAATTTGAGGTGCCGATGGATGTTGGCGTGATGACAGGGCCGACAAGTGGCTGCTTGAGCTAGAAGTTTGCTCCAACTCCAACTGATACGAGCAGTGATTATGGTAATCAGATCATGATTTAAGGTAATTAAAAGGGACAACTATAAATTTATTACAAGAGAAGATAAAAGATGACCATAAAAATTTAAACTCATAAGAATTAATAAGACGTCCAAGTAACTGAACAATTTGTAAGAGGACAATTTGTAACTGAACAATTTGCACGAGACGTCCGGAACTCCGGATGACCAACGCATGAAAAAGGCGTCGCACGTACGTTCATGCGATGCCGGATGCCGGCCGGGCACTGCATACGCATGCACACTTGACAAGACGCGTGCATGTCTGGCCGACCCGGCCGTGTGTCATCTGGCAGTTGCACTGGACAGGTCGTGATTACTCCCTCCGTCCCATATTAGATGACGCTATGGGATGCGTGCCGGTCAAACTTTCTTAATTTTGACTAGATTTGTAGAAAAAAAACGTAACATTTTCATCTCCAAATAAATTTGTTAAAAAACTAGACTTAAAGATCTTTCAATGATACTAATTACTTAGCATAAATATTTATATATTTTAATATATAATTCTTGGTATTTTGAAAATGTTGACTTCTTAAGCGGAATGACATCTATTTTGGGACGGAGGGAGTAGGCGTCTGCCAATCCTGCCGTCTGATCCACCGCAGCGGCGACGACGCCGGCCATGCACGGACGAATCGACTCCAGGCCTGCCGGACCGCCGGAACATTGTCGCCGTATATATCGTCCCACACCCTATATGGGCAACGGCCAGCACAGCAAACATATGAAGAGATCCATCCATTGTCGTTGTTACCTAAAAATTCAAAATACTTGATCATCAATTCTATATAACCTACTCCCTCCCTTTCTAAATAAGTGTCATTTCGCTTCCCAAGAAATAAATACCTGTAATTTTAATAAAGTCGATTAGTATCATAATCAGTATCATCGGAAAGATCTTTGGATATAGTTTTTAACAAAATTATTTGGAGATATAAATATTGCACACATTTTCTACAAATCAAGTCAAACTTGTGGCACGTATCCCACGACGACACTTATTTAGGACATTTGAGTAATCACCATTAATAATTCTCCTCAAATTAATCAAGCTATTGGATC